>JAVQIZ010028453.1:0-11946 GCA_036023535.2 Galaxias brevipinnis
GATGTCCTCAAGGCAGTCAAACAGACTGTTAAGACTGCAACGGTTGTTTGGTTTCAGGGGAAGATAAAGCTGTGTGTCATCTGCATAGGAATGGTAGGAAATGTTATGTTTTCGTATAATTTGACCAAGGGGAAGCATGTAAACAGAAAATAGAATGGGACCTAGGATGGAACCCTGAGGGACCCTGCAGGTGAGACTAGCTGGGGGAGATGACAAATGACCTATACGGTATTGACTGAAAAACTTCTATTGCTGAGGTAGGATTTGATTGATTTGGTTGGACCGAAGCATGCTTGAAGCAGGTTGGAACAGTCCCAGTGGCCATAGAGCTGTTAATTATAGCGCAGATGCTAGGGCCGGCTATGGCCATTACCTCCTTCAATAGAACAGTGGGGACACTATCTAAGGGGCCGGTTGCAGACTTCATGGATGAAATAATGTCTAACAGACAGGGTAATGTGATGGGTTGGAAGCAGTCCAAGTGAGATGCACAGGCCAGTGGAATTGCAAGGTCACGGGTGGGGGGAGAAATGTTTGTTTTGATTACCTCAACTTTGTTAATGAAAAAATTAAAAAAATCTCCACACTTCATTCAGTTCATGTCAAGGAATGATAGACTGACAGACATACTACTGGTTGAACCTTGATCTCCCATGCTGTAAGAGAAGATGTGTAGACGCCCACTCCCCACCCACCATTTACCCGGATGCCCTTCCATCAACAGGCTGACCCACCACGCTTGAGCCTAGTCAACTAAAGGTGAGTTGCTGCAGTGCTCTCAAACATTGGTACTGGCGTGTGTGTGTGTGTGTGTGTGTGTGTGTGTGTGTGAGGAGTGGAGGGTTATGAGTGATGTGTCTGTGTGGGCATCCTTCCATTTGCGGCGAGCGATTCATCATGCTCTTCGATCATCAAGTACAGAGCACAACATCTCTGACAAACACATGGGAACTAATGGCAGGCACACAGCACTTCACCTCTATGTGGTTAAGTTAGATGTTATCTTTTAAAGGTTGACAAATAGTCCACACTAACCGTGTTTCAGCCTTTTCAGCTCTAAAGTGGCCTCACTTTGAGTGAGAGGAAGAGCCAATCTCTTCTAGTGTGCTGAACCCCTTTGTTGAGGCCTGAGTGCTGTGGGGTTTTGAAGGAGATTTACGGTTGTATACGGTGTATTGGATAACACATTGTAACACACTTATTAGTTTATTTGAATGTTCATTTTATTGTCTTTTTTTACTCTAACTTCCTGTAAAAGGGCACTGCTGTAAAATTTACTGTATCAGTCAGTCAACCCTGTATAAATAAAATAATAATAATAACCCAGGAAAGTGAAGGGGAGAGAAAGGGAAGGGGCACAGAGGAAAGAGGAAAGCTCTCCTGCTTCTTAGCAGGGTGAGTCTGGTCACAGTATCTCACAGTACATTGAGGGAGAGACTGATTTTGGAGCTTGTGCAAGAAAACAAATGAGACTAATGTCCGTGGGGTAACTCAAAATTGAATTTTTACTCAGAGGCTTTTCTACTGATGGTGGGTATTTTGTTGAGAAAACAACATTTATTTCCCCAGCAGTACGTTTCAACCACTCAGATATTGCTGCATACATATTCAGCTGCTTCTCTTACTGCTTTTGATTCAGAGCACACCCTCTTTTTGGCAGTTGGTAAGGTTTTCTTGGTTAGTCTCTTGTATAGAGAAGATGCTTTAGGGAAACAACATTTTATTTAAAGGCTCATGTGGGGAAAATAAGTTAAATAGATCACACTAATGGTTAAAAAAGCAATGGCTGCATGGCAATATATAGTACAGTGTCCAATACACAGTATAATATGTTGTTGACAACGCATTTGTACAAGGAACCAATATCCTGGTATCACTTTGAGGGGGCCAACAGATCTGTTCTCTGAAATAGAATTACCACTGCTTGAGTCAACAGGAAGAAAAGATCCTCCCACAGTGAACTATAATTTCCCTTTTAAGTGAACATGTAATTCCGTTTGACACCAGTGCCAGGTTCCTGTCTAACAAGAAGCCCCTGCCTATGTAACATGGCTGGAGGATTAGTCACAGATCTCAGCGTATGAGACGTATAGTCGACGGCTGTCTAAGCAACATGACTCCAATTAAAGGAGCCGAGCTGGTGAGGAGTAGACCGAGCTCCGATGAACGGAGGACTGAGCCTTAAAAGACTAACAGTGAGGTCTCTGGATTAGGATTAGACACATGCATACACACACATGCACTCACATACACGTACAAAATGCACGTGCACACAAACCTTTTGTGCACGCACACATACATGCATACAACTGCACACACACATACACATGCAGAAACCCATGCTCACCCAGAAAAAAAAACAAACACACACACACAGGCATACATGGACACACAGATAGGTTGTATCCCTTATGGGGCAAAGCCTTAATTGGAGAAGAGGAGAAGAATCATGCATGTATCATCATGTTGTCTACATCATCATCTCCTTTTCACTGGCACAGAGAGAGTGAGGCAAGCCTGCTTTGCTCGAGGACTTTGGGGGCTCTGCTGCTGGCTAGATAATATGAAAGGAGGAGGGAGAGACGAAGAATATAATGTGCGGTTGTTTCTATTTCCTTAAGTGTACAAGCCAGATTCTCTGTCAGTTTGTTCTCGGATTGGCTGAAAGAAGAACCTTTAGAGAAACAGACGTCAATATTTTAACACTTGTTTACCTCCACATACCTTATTCTGGGAATCTGCTTTTACACCAAAAGAACCAGGGAACATATATAGCTAATCCGAAGGAGTTTGTGTCCTTCAGGAGAACTGTCTGCTGGAAGAGAACAAAATGTTTGAACTATGTGAGTCAATGGTTGATGAGAGCTTACTGAAATAAATATTGTATAATGTGAAGCATGACCAGCATGAGAGCTATACTAATGAACTCCAGCTTGTGACAACTGTCGTAGATCTACAGACGTTGAGGGAATTGTACAAAGAAGCAAGCTTCAACATTAATAATGATGATAGATGATGACAAAAAAACAGAACACTTCAAAAGATTGTTTAAATTACTCACTGCAGAACCAAATCCTTGTAGTAGAACTTTAATTGAAAGGTTGTAGCATGGAATCATTTGATCATGAAATTAATTGTGAATCCTAATAGAGATTCCATCTCCAGAGATAAATGGACATGATACATTTAACAAAAACCTGTGGTGCTCAGTCCTCCTCGCTATAAACGGCTTTGATGGCAGACACTCTTCCTCTTCAGTGTTGACGGCAGCTCTCATGACCGTTCGTAACACAAGCTTAATCTTCTGACAGGCTCCATTCTTGCTCATGAAATCCGATTACAACTATTGATGTAGCTTACTCTGCAAAAAAACTCTATAGTGTGCGCATTAAAGATGCAAATTAGCCAGACATTCTCATTCTACCTAACATTTCATCTTAATATCAAACACAAATATCCTGTTTATCAAAGCTACGGCTTATTGTATTGATATAAACAGTAAATACAGCGCAGGTGAAATGCTACTCAGCACATTACATTTCATCATAATAACTTTAAAAAACATATACTTTTTATATTTGAGTAGTCAAGGATCTCTTTGCTGTCTTTGAGCTGATTATTATATTTTCTGTCTGTGGTACCTTACTTTGACAGGGCTAGGTCACCTCAGCTTCTTTCCACAAAACGAAATCAAATCATAATAAACATAATGCAACCAAATATCAATGAACGACAGCGAAAAATTAGACCCTGACAACACCTTTCATGAATAATGGACGGAAGAGCCAAAAAATACATTTAAATGAGTGAATGTACCTTTTTCTGTTTTTCAGTTTTTAAATGTATTTATTTAGTTTTCCGTGAAGGATTACTTTGGCCTCTGTGATGTGTGTGTCAGCTAGCTTCTCTGGGCAGCGGATCAACGTTAAGGAGGTAACGCAAGAGTTTATGAATAGGCCCACGAGGCCCCAGGCCAGGCTACTTCTATTCCTGCCAGAACCCTGTCATCTCTGTGATCCGTGACCAAGCTGATCAGAGCATCTTTAGAGTGGAAGTAATAAAACAAAGCTGTCTAGCTGTGTCCAAACACCCCGTTCCGCTTTACACCATGAATTAATAACTCTGCCAGAGAGAGGCCTGTGACGGATGAGTTTAAGCTGGATCACCTTGATCCACCACTATATAAATTCAACATTAACATCTTAGAATGGCCAAGTTACCTGGGCAGAATAAAAGCCAATGCTGGTCAGAGAGTATTTTATGACCCCATTAAGAACATGGGCCTGGTTGAGGTCAGGGTTTACAAAGGTCTGCACCGACTCATGGAGCTGCCTTCCCATGATAAGATTCCATTCCCATGGACGACACAGACTCCTGACAAAATCTTCTGATGATAAGATTCCAGCAACATGGACAGCACTGGCAGCTAATGTCTCTTTCCCATGTTAAGATCCCAACACCCTTGACAGTGGCAAAAAAGTGTGAGGTACTGGAATATTTCCATTTGCGCCTCTACATTACTCAATTTATTTTCCACCCAGGAATACACATAAACCATTATAGCCACTAATACAATTAATGAATTTCAATAGCATACCAACAGGACTTCTTGAAGGTAAATCCAATATTCCGGAATCCCATTATTGTTGGTGAAGAGCTTTCAGGCAATGCAAATTTCACTGTCCTTTCTGCAGTGTCCGTTTACACAGTTCTCACACTGAATCTGAGCTGAGCTGCTACATCGGAAAGAATCTATGTAGGTGAACTAACAAACTTCTTCAAATAACATTGGACATGTTGCCTCTCCCATGAAGGCTGCCAGGCCACAGGGACCTTATCTCAGCCTTATGGAGTTCCTGGAAAGGTCAGCAGCCCTCCTGCCTCTTTAACATTTCTGTCATACTCAGGGTCCCTCTGCCTCCTGTCAAACTCATTCTGACATGTTTGACTTCGGCTGGCTCTCCTCTGTGTCAAGTGTCCTTGTATTGTCTTCCACTCCTTTACTGCTTGTCTATTAGACACACATCAATTTGGAATGAGATGCCATGGAGAGACCAATCCACCAAGCCCTCTTGGCTTGAGAGTTCAAGGCGGGCTGAAGGACAGTGGAGGGTACACAGAACATGTCTGGGGCCCAGCCAAATGAGTTAGTGGCAGCTAAAATAGATCCGTTAAAGAAAAACAAAAAGGTTAAATCATGCCAGCGCGTCCTTCATGGGAATGGCACTAACCTCAAAGTAATATGATGAAGAAAAACCCAATGGGCTGCGTTGCACTCAGTGCCTCTTCCTTGTTGTTAGGCACAGCTCCAGCATAGCGCCACTGTGCTTCTGAGCAGCAGGGGCAACCCGGAGGGAAAGGTTGTACTGAGGCTTTGGAGATCCTCTCCTCTTCGGGGACAAATTAGCGGTGCACTTCACCGTACCCCGCTGCCGTTTAGTGCCCTACAAAGACCCATTAGAGCACGCTGTTGGTTATCCAGGAAACCAGGGTCACACTACAGGAAGTGCAGACATAGAAAGTCTCCTGCTGTTGATGTGTGTATGAATCCCTTCCTCTGTTGCCCCTGTCCTATTAATGTGAAAGGGCAGTGGATGTGGAAAAGCTCTGCGTGGTGCGCTGACGGTAAAAGCGAGGAGCTGATTACTGGAGTATTTTCCCGCTGTGTTTGCTGACTAATTTGTCACCCAGCCAGTCAAATTGCTGCTGTGAATGACTATTGCAGTGCTCTGTCCGGTGAGGCCGCTACAATCCACATCCATTAACGGAAGCAGTGGGAGAGAAGGTCGAGCAACATAGCCGTCTACGCACTGAACAAGATGGGGGAAATATAGAACACATCTACAAATACACTGACAAACATACGCACGCCTAAGGGGTTGTTATGGCAGAGATTGGTAGAAGTCATATATTCCGGGAGATCTACAGGCACAAATAAAGAATGATATGCAGCAGAAATATTTGTTTCTCTTATCAGGTCACATGCACTGTAATATTCATTGCAGACTCACTCCTGAAAGCCCTGTTTCCTGCTACTCACTATGCACATACTGCTAGGAGCTTTACAAGCCTGGGAGCACCAGCTTTAGAAATGAAAGATAAGACCCGGCACTGCAGGACACACACAGATGTGCCGAGTAATACAACAAATTGTAAAGGCATTAAATATGAGGATGAGGGTGACAGGAAAGATCAGCACCGCCCTCAGTCAAAACACAGCCTCTGACCCGCCTCTCTTTAAGGTCGTACTAGTAAAAGCCAGCAAAGACTTTCTTCTGCAAAGGGGTTTGCAAAGCTTTCAACTGAGAGACGAATTTTGTGAAGGATGAACAGAATGAAAAAAAGAGTGAAAGATGGAACTGGAAAGAGGGCGCGAGTGAGAGAGAGGGAGCAGAGTGCCAGTGGGAGCAGGGAAAAGATAGGAATAGACAGCTTTCGGTTGGGAAGGGAAATGTAACTGATTTGTGTTTGTCAATCGTCAGTCAAGAGTGATGAGGAAGGAAAAGCAATTGCAGAGAGTTCCGATCAATCACAGCCTTGGAAGCCTGAAAGATTTGGAAAGGGATTTCAAATTGAATGCTGCCATGCCATCGCTTCCTTTTAGGCTAGGGAAAGTTCTGCGTTGGGTATGTGCCTGAAATGGCAGGAGGAATCATGAGCTACATTTGATTGGAAACATTGTAATAAGACTGAAATTGGGTTTGTTCACTTATTCATCTACCTCTCATATTGATAATAGACAGTCTCCTTCTCCTGTCTCCTTCTCTACCTGTCACCACTTTTATTTTTGCTTCTCTGATTATCTGTCCATCACAACTCACTCTCATACACGCATGCACGCATGCACGCACGCACACACACACACACACACACACACACACACACACACACACACACACACACACTGTGCTGTATCTTCTGTGACCACCCAGTGAAAAAACCAAGTAAGATGAAATGATGTGTCAAGGTTAAGAAGGCACTCTCTCCCCCTGGCTGTCTTTCCTCCCTGGTGTACAGACTGTCCATAAATGTTGGTGCTCTTGGAGGTGTGAATAACAGACAGCCCGTCCACTCTCCTCCTCAAACAGAGAGGGGAGGATGACAATTGAACCTCAGACCACATCATCCTTGTAAATCACCATCATTAGCTATATGAATGTGGATGTTGAGGCTGTTGAACTAAGAATGTTTTCGGTTTTGTCCTGCTCAGAAGAGCAGCTCTCTGTTCTTGCTTCTGGATTAGTGCACCACTCAGGATATGTGAGTGTTCTTCTTGGGGTCTTTAGAAAATACATGACTCAGTCTGCTGACCCTGTGACTCCCACTAACAATCAGCCAGGATGGAGCCGTTAATCACTGCCCTGTGGTAATGAAATCATAGCCTAGGACAGAAGGGCCGAGGCTGTAGCTCTACAGTGGGAAACGTAAAATGCCCTTTAGAATACATGTGCACGTTCAATTATGCCATTTAACATCAAATGAACTGGCATTTAATTCAAATGAACCATACTTTTAAATATAGTATTAGGCAGAATTAAGTAAAATACCAATCACCCAAATCTGTTAGAGACAGGTTGTGTTATTTATCTTCTATTTAAAATGAGTAGGTGTGTGTGTGTGTGTGTGCACTATTTTCCAATCTATTGCATGGCATTTAAAAGCTGATATTTCATCCATGTGTAAACACATGAGAGCATGTGTGTTGGCAGAGGCAGAGTGCACCTCTCTGCTCGGCTGTTTGTTTTAATAAAGAGGCAAAGGACTGATCTGCTGTGGCTTTGTGCCTGCCTGGCTATCAGCCTCGTCTGCCTGTATACATGTCTGTCTAGTTCCATGTCTCTCTGTCTCTGCCTTAATGACTGGCTGGTTGTATTCCTCTCTGCCTTAATGGCTGGCTGTTTGCCTTTTCACCTGCCTATCTGCCTGTCTGTTTTAATGGCTGTCTGCTGCGGCTTAGAAAAATTCTGGCAAGACATTCTGGGATGACAGATGAAAGGGAGGTTGCGGCTGCTGTTGTCCTCTCTTCCTCTCCTCCACACTTCAAAAGCACAGAGACACACTAGCTTCCAATCTTCAGCAACTCATCGTCACAGTGGAAGAATGAGATGTTTCTAACGTTTTCCGTCTTCTTCAAGAAAGCAGCATCAACTTGGATCCTGTCAGTCAGCCTCTTGACGGAGCTGTTTGTTGATAGTCCCCTCTCAAAGGCACTTCACAAACTTTGTGTAGAGGGCTGACTGATAATGCCTTGATGATTATTGAACATTAGTGGAACTCAAGATCCTTTCATTTTTCTCTATCTCGCCACCTCTCATAAACACACTCCATCTCTCTTTGATGAAAATGTGTACACACTGAGCTGACCAAACACATCAAAAATAATACCAACATTTTATTCATCCTAACAGATAAAGCTTTAATGCACAATCCCTCAAATGGTAGATAAAGTGCCTGCTTATGATATTGCGTATGTACCCCTTTGCTGTGTGTGCCTCTAGTGAAATAGCCACAGACAAAGACTTACTCTACTGTGTACACCCCTTAAAAGAAATCAAATAACATACGTCAAAAGCAAGTACATGTCATCACTGCTGTAATTGGAATATAAATGAAAGTGGCTGCACTCAATGCAGGATTGTAAAGACTTTTACAAAAAATACAATAACCTCAACAGCATCAATAACATTGACAACAACACCATATTGCATAAGAACTCATTCTAAACTATTATGGAAAGTATTTCTCTCCCTTTAAAGATTTTTTAGGAAGTAAAAATGCTGCCCTTTGTGACAAATGGAGTCACCAGCACAATATCTTTGTCATTGTATCTTTCTTTGCCCCTTCTTCTTAAAATATCATCTACGGGGTGAAAAGAAAAAAGATAGAGACAGATTTGAGTATTTAATGCCTCTTAAATACATATTTATAACGCAACCCACCAAAGTAATTATGGGACAGATTTCCACGGATCAAATGATTGTCTCTTTAATAAGCGGCCCCTTATGATTGAGTGGATGGGGGCATCTTCACACCTCACCTCCCTTGACAACAGCAACAAAAACAACAACAGACCTCTATGCTCCAGTCATTTCAATAGTCACAGAGACATCTCACCAGAGGAAAACATTTCAATTGAGCCAAGGAGTAAGCACACACAAACAAGCAAGAACAACTACAACAACAAACAAAACCTCTACTCCAGTCACTTCAATTGTCACAGAGAAATCTCACCAGAGGACAACATGTACATTTAGCGAAGGAGTAAGCGCACACAAACAAGCAAGAACAACCACAACAACAAACAAAAGGCATTGTGTTATGGATACAAAAAATGCACAGAAGCGTTTGGTAACCGAAATATAACAGAATGACAGGAAAAGCTCTGGGACCTTGCCAGTGTCTTTCCTCAGCTGACTGTATAGGTTCCAAACTTCCCCAACCCAGGAACCTCCACAGTTCACCCAAACCCTCTCTTCAAGATGTTTCAATAGACCATGCAGAGCGAGATGTGTTTCCCTCAGTACAGAGAAGATGAGAGAGATTCCATGAGACAAGATGAGATTAGATGACACAGCCTAATGCTAAAGAGATGTTTTGCTTACTCTCTTCCACCCCAAAAACCTTCCATGGAAACCACACACACACACACACACACACACACACACACACACACACACACACACACACACACACATACATTTTGTCAATTAAAAAGCATGTGGATGATCAAGCATTGGCATCAGGGTTATGAATTATAAATAGGGTTATGCCATGTGACTCATTGTAATGAAGGCTAATGGAGGGCATTGGCTGTGTAAACGTGTCCATCCATCTAAAGGAATAACTAGCAATATGCCCGAGTGTTATGAAACAGACCGCTGACAGCAATTACAAACTTTACATTGTTGTTTGACACCTCAACATGCTTTTCTCAACATCTTCAGCAGCCTCTCTCACATTTCTGTGTCGGCTTCTCCCACTCTGTCTCTGGCCCTTGTGCTTCCACGGTGACACATCATTATTGAATAACTGAGGGACGGTTCGGAGGAGAAGGGGGGAACGTGGTGCAGAGTGTGACAGCAGGTTCCCCCCTGTTCCCTGGCTTCTCTGAGGAACATGTATCTGTCCTGGACATTAGGGGGGTTCATATCCATGTTGCCTCAGGAGAAATCTTAAAGATATCTGTGAAGGTATACATTCATATCTTTCAAAAGTGGCATTCTAGCCTTCAAACCTAAATGGGATTGTTTGGGGAGAGACCAATGCTGGTCACAACTTTGGATGAGCTGCTCAGTCTCCCAGGGACGTAAGCCTTCAACTTTAATTATTTTATTGTACCAATATGAGTTGATCATCATCCAAATGTTTGACAATAGTGGTCAATATGATATATGCTTACACATGCTACCTTGCCATACAAATACAATACACATTATTTGCTGTGTGTACACACTATACCATAAATATAGAATATAAAATATAAAATGGGGAAAAACAACAAAGGGGCATGTTCAATCTAGATGTTCAATTTAGATGTGAGTATTTAGATTTCATATCTATTTTAAGCTTTCCAACTGTTTATGAGTGGAATATGTAAAGATTTAACCTCAGTCCTTGCTTCATTACAGTGAACCAACTTATTCTTTACATGTCATAGTCTTTCATAGCTCCCAAGCTGTGGATTTGTTTACTGGGTGTCACTACTTAGCAACAGTAACCATTTGGTTGAGAACTCACAGCAGTGCATGCATTCTGATTATAATCACACGTCGATCCAAGCCAATCAGAATGAGGTATTCAGCCAGACCTATGATTGTCTTAAATGGTAAATATGTTTCTATCTGGTCAAATTACTTTGAGGAGAATATTAGACTACTGATGCTCTCAACCGAGGCCCCTGCAAACGGTACAGCCTATTATTGTGTTGATGATGAGTCACATGGAGGGAGCTGAACTGTGATAGTGCATGTACACATTATCCACTGTGATTAAAGGGTTGATGGTAGTAATCCAAGTAGATGAGAGAGAGAAAGAGAGAGAGAGAGAGAGAGAGAGAGAGAGAGAGAGAGAGAGGAGCACACACATTGTGGAGCTGTAACACACTCTGCAGGGGCCACTGTAGCTCAGCTCCTGTAAATCAGAGACTGCACACAGACACACTCACACTCACACTCAAGAGCTGCTTAGTGAAGTCCCAACCACATGATTCAGCCCACTATAAATTCTGAGATGATATAATTCCATCAACAAACGACACACACAAGCACTGTTAGCAAGTCATGCAATAGCAGTATGCCAACACATTTGTCTAATTACACATCGTAACTTAACTGAGTTGCCCAGAGTAATAAGGCTGGTCTTATGTTTACTGTTGCAATCTCAGGTGGAGATGCTTTTGCACAGTACATATTTCTTGAAGACCCACATATCTCCTCGTGTCCCACCCCATTTTTATGCACCTCTGATGAATTACTGTGGTCACGTTGGGTCACAGAGCATGCCATACAGCTGTAAAACCATGCAGTGCTGTCAGATCAACAGAAGTATACCAGTTTTGGTCCCGCAAGAGATTTACTGGATTCATTTCGTGAGCAAGTAGATTGTATTCCAGCTTCTCATCCATCCCGCTTCAACATCACTGTAGGGGTATGGTCTATTAGGTGATGGTAGCTGGACTGCTCAGACGCTCACAGGCCTTATTTGCTTGAAGCTCAAAGCAGGTCTCCACTCTGATGAGTGGCAGGTGCAGTCGAAAGTTCAATAGAAATGGCCCGCAGTATTTTATCTTTGTGCCTGAGGAAGAGAAGATAGAGAGGGAGAAAAAGAAAGACAGAGAGAGAGTGGACTGTAAATAATGAATGGTCTGGCTAAACAGGGGAGGGCAGTGAAGGCAGCATCAGCAGGAGCAGCAGCACTAAGCCTGTGTTTATTGGCCTGGGTGAATTA
>JAVQIZ010028502.1:0-13823 GCA_036023535.2 Galaxias brevipinnis
TCTCTCCCCCGGTTGGCCCGCTCCCGTCACTTCCGACCGCCCCTCCCTCCACCCCCCCTACCCCCCCCCCCCCCCCCTCAGGTCGTTCAGGGCTTGCTGCCTCTTATCTTTCAGTCAAAGCCCTGGTGCCTCAGATGCCCAAATTGCTCAAGTCGCTGTTCCCTGCCCGCGAGGACAAGAAGGAACTACGGCCGTCGCCCCACTCTCAACAGGTAGGCTTCCACAAACCCCTCTGCCCTGCTTCAGGGAGCCCGTCCTCAAAGGGAACGCTGACGCAGTGTCTAAATGGTTTCCGCTCGCTTCTGGAATGACAGCAGTCGCACTTGCAGTTATAGGGGTAGCCATTGTGTTGTGGTGAAGCAGCTAAAGCTATGAAAACGTCTCACTGGATTACCTGAGAAAGAAAACGTGTATCATTAAGAGAGGGATTTCAAAACGTTTACACCCCAAAAATAATTTCATTCCAGGTTACAATGGTGTAATCTAGTGGTGCAATGGTAATGCAGTGGTTCTTTGAAGTGCTTGTTTAATCCAATTAGACGATGCCACTCTCTTGTCCTTCTTGGCGTGTTTTATTTCAGTGAACATGTTTTTTTCCCCTGTGTTGTTCTGCAGCACATGCCTCGTGTCATCATGCAGAGCTCTGGAGCGGAGGATGGCAGGGTCAGGATAGAGCCGGTAAGAGCCTCTCTCCAGCCTACAGCCCTCCTTTATGTGGCTCTTGCAACCATGTCTGGGTCCCTCTTGTTTTTTTTCTTTCCTCTATTTAACTGTGTGATTGTGTTTTTGAACTTTTTAGTTGAATTTAGTTGTTTGTTTTTTTTATCCCGAACTATTCCTTCAACTATGGCGTTCTGATTGCTTTTGTCATGCTGTGTGTCTGTTTTTTCCCTCCTGTTTTTGTGATTGCCGATTCCCTGGTTCCTCATAGGTTGCTATGGTAGGGAGGAACCTGATCCCGGCCCTGACCAATGACAGACAGTCGGAATCCCCAGAAGCCCCTCCTCTTCCTGTGCATGATCTGCATGACACGCCCCTCAGCCCCCTCAGCGAAGCCTCCAGTGGCTACTTCTCCACTAGTGTTTCCACGGCAACCCTATCTGAGGCCTCCGCCATCGCTAGCGGCGACCCCGCCCCCCTCCATCCCTCCCTCGTCCCTCTAGAGGCTGGAGGGCCAAAGGCTGAGCCTGCTGACACTACGTTTCCCAGAACCCACCAGCATCAAGCTGACAGGAATGGTGTTGTGGCCTCTCCTCAGTATGAAGGCAAATTGTCTACCTCCACTGGTCTTCCGTCGGCCCACCTTTCCTCCAACCACAACAGCATGGGCAACCCCTTCCCTGTACAGAGGCTGGGGAACTCCAAGGAAGGGCAAGGGGGAAGAGGAGGAGAAGGCAGCCTGGAGAGGCTGGAGATCATTCTGGACGACGAGGACCGGAGCCGGGACTACGTGCTACCTGACTGGCTGAGAAATGGGGCGTGTGTGACGGTGGGAGCCAATAAGACTGGGACAGTGCGCTTTGTGGGGAACACTGAGTTTGCTGAGGGGGTGTGGGTCGGAGTGGAGCTGGACTCACCCTCAGGTGTGTGTGTGTCATTTACTTCTCTTCTACTACCAGTATTGCTATTAATTTCCGTATACTATGGAAGCAATGGCTTCAAAGGCTAGACAATGTGTAATTTACATTTTAAATATATTGTGTAGTAAAGATAAAATGGGACTCAGCTCTCTGCTGCCTTTCTTCCTCAATTCAGGTAAGAACGACGGCTCCATAGGCGGACAGCACTACTTCCACTGTAACCCGGGTTACGGCGTGATGGTGCGTCCTGACCGGGTGTCCCATCAGGGACGTTCCAAGCGGAACACGGAGAACCGGCGCAGCGGCGAGTTCTACGGGCCCGTCCACGTGCCAGTTCTCCGCGGAAACGGAGCCGCCAGGAGAGGGGAGAACCGCAAGTCCTGGAGCAGTTGAAAGCCAGAACCCGGGACCTCTGGTGGGAGAGACCACCCTCCCCCACACATCCTTCTGTTCTGTCAAAAAATAACAGCCCACCTAACTATGCAACAGTCCCCTTGTTCAGTTCAGACACTGCCTGTCCTACCACTACTGCCCCCGTGTGGCTTACAGAACAATGCCACCGTATCCAGGAGTGAGTCCTCACTACATAGACTTGTCGCCAGAGTCAAGGACTGGACACCGCACCTGAATACGTCCTGGACTGGGTTGGGCTGGAGCTGGTCCGCCAGGGTGCTGATGTCTGGATTACGTGGCTCAGCAGGGGGGAACAGTAAGCCCTTTTAGAGCCCGTCTTTTAAAGGACACTCAGAACCCCCGTCAACCTTGTTTTAAACGAAACGGACCCTTTTAAACTAAAAAACTATTTTTGGTCCTTTTTGTGGACTAGTGTTTTAACAGTTATTCCGACATCCCCTCCCCACCCCAACTTGTATGAAGTCATTTATTTGAAATGATTGATTCTTCCCGAATGTGCCTTCATGAATAAGTTGATTTTATTTTTTTTCTCTTATATTTCATAACGATTTTATATATATTTCTTCCTGGTGGCCCTAGGTTTTTGAGAAGGCCTTGTGTTAAGTGTGAGGTGATCTCAGGGACTGCATGGTAGAAATAGGTGTACCTGCTGTGATTCCTGTGGAAGTAAGCTGTTGGTGCGGCTCTGGGGGGGGCCGGGCTCTGTGGAGAGTGTGTATACAGATGTTGTTCTAAATAGAGTTAACGTATGTGATATGGTGCAAATTTGCACTACAAGAGGAAGAATCTAGGAAAAGAGCCGGAACAGACCTCCGCTCTACTGGGCTGACATTTTAAAGGATAGGCCTTTGGTGTGGCTCTTAAGGATTTTGCTGTGGCCGCACGTTACCAGGGGAAACGCTGGTGCCTGTGACAAGACCTTTTGGTGTGAGAGAGTACGAGGATGTCGCCGTCCTATTCCCTCCACAACATTGATACACTGAGAGAGATAATGAGCTTCAGGGGCGTCTGTGTGTGTGTGTGCCCGGCACAACCTTAAGGTGTGAGTACTAAGTGTATGCTGTAGGGGTGTGGTGTTGGAGCATGAGTACTAAGTGTATGCTGTAGGGGTGTGGTGTTGGAGCGTGAGCACTAAGTGTATACTGTAGGGTTTACGTTGGGGGTGTGGTGTTGGAGCAGGAGTCATTGGATGAAGCCACTTTGGGAGCACGACGTTGCACAGGACTCTTGTCGACCTCCGTAGGGTTAACGATAGAGCGCTATGGAAGGATGGTCAAAGGTTTGGCGAAACGCATGTCGAAGGGGAAGAGACGGAGCAGGAACGATGGAGAAGGAAAGCCGCCTTCTTGAAAGATGCGGACCTAAAGAAGTGTGTGAGGGTGTTGAGCAGAGTGGTGTTGTGTATTGGTTTGCTGGTATTGTGCATGTGTTTTTGATGGGTTGAAAGTAAAGTGGAAGCTTTTGTATGTATTTGTCAGATTTTGGGGGGGGGGGGATTATATCTGCTATGCATTCCATCTATTTTTAGATATGCATCATTATATCAAGTTGACTGGGAGATCAAGTCTTCAGGTAGCATAAGAACTTGTGATTGAAACGGAAAAAAAAAGGGGAGAAGCAATTTCAATGTGTCACACATTCTAGATTGGGAGTGAATGGCACTGTGTTCACAGTCCACATGTTGCTTTACTGTACATGGCCCATTGCTCTGGTCACGCATGGAAACTGTGTGGTCTCACATAGTGAGCTGAATATTGTGGACAGGATGAAGGCCTATGTTTGAAGCTAACAAGAGTCAACTCTGGAAGGAGCCGGATCATTTTGAAGGACTTTTATTTAGCATTCCTTGTCATCACTCTGATTTATGAAAAGCCTAGAAAGGCCATTTAAATTTTAATGATCGTAATGTACATAGGACACATTTTTCTTGTGATATAGCCTTTTAAAAACTAAACAAATATTGCACAACTGATTCTTTGAAATTGATGATGCTGCTATAGGCATTGTATGAGTAATGTAAATTGATATTGATTTTAGTTCGATTAGATGAGGAAGCCTTTGCTGTCTGTGTTGATTTTATAGCCTTATATTGGTCCCCCTCCTCACCCGCAGATGAGATCTTATGAAAGGGAGGTGAGGGCAGAGAGAAAGAGAGATGAACTCTAATGGAAAGAGGAGTCTAGTGGTGACAGCCTTTTATTTATTGTCAACTTTCATTGTGGCCTGGGAGTGTGTTTACCTTCTTCCTTCATCTGACCTTTCAGTTCACTGTTAGATATCCTAGGCAGTGGTTTGGACATTAGTCTGTCATTGTGGTCAAGTTCTGGATTTGTAGATATAGTACTTAGCATAGAAACCTATTTTTCTGGGGGAGTGAGAGAAATGTGTGTGCGTGAAAAGCAGGATGGATCTGGCCTTGATTTCTCACGTGTCCGTGGCAGTAGAAACATTAGTGTTTGAGATCACTTCAGACTTATTATTCTTTATTTTGTGCCTAGCAAATATTTCTAAAATGTCGCTAAATTCCATGTTTCATATCGTTCATTTCAGCCATACGCACAATTCAGAAACTCTTACGTTATGTCATTATCATGTAGCCTATGTTGTTTCACAACTAGATTATGTTGACAGAAGATAGTAAGGGCTGGTTTCCACCACATGGTCTCCAAAACATATGGACTCTTTGTTTTTATGTAAGAAAGTAAGGCTTCCAAAAGCAATTGAAACCTTTTCACTTGTGTTTGTGGCTTTTGTTTTATTACATATAGTCCTATTCAAAAATGTATTGCAAGGCTTCCAATTTGTTTCCTTATGTAGCATAAAAAAAACAATTTAAGCATTGTTGTTGGTTAAGTGACAACCCAGCCTTTGGAAGTTAAGAGCTCTGGTGGACAAAAGCCTCAAAGGGTCTCTGTCCTGACACAATATTATAGTCATATCCATCTATACATATTACTGTTTGGGAACAACATTGTGTCAAAAACCAATTTCTCAATGTTACACTAGAACATCTAAGTGGATGAAGCGACGTTATAGCTCCTTTTGTATTCGCAAAGGGTCTGGAAAAAGGCATGGGATCTCGCTAAAGGTACATTCAGGCAATCCAAACTGTATTGTTCGTAATAAAATAATATTCTTAGGTGGACCTTTTTGAGTCTTTCCACATCCTATGCCTCTTACCCTGGAGTGCTTTGTGAATACAATGCTCATGCTCTTTCCACAAAGCTCTGATATCTGATGTTACTTACCTTACTCTTTTGACAGTGCCTGACAGTAGCCTTTATCAGTTGATTTAGCTGTCCTCCTACTCACTGCCAGATTACAAATACTACGACTCCATATACTGTGTGCTGTTTGAATATCTCAGTAATACTTAAGTAACTGGCTGTGGGTGTGATGGACTACAGTAGTCCTTCACGATTAACATCTCTGGCAATAGAAACTTTCAAACAGGTTTCGTGTCGGATATCAGAATGTATGCTTCATCACACAAACACAACTACAACTTCTGTTCTGTTTAAAAACAGTTTGGTTGACATTCATTTATTAATGCTACTAGATTTTCAATGGCCCCATAGTCTTGGTGATAATTACCGTGTACTTAATTTTATGCTGTATTAACGCTCAGAATCTCATCTGTTGTTTTGTTTACTGTTTCCTACTGTGCCTCTAGCCATGGTCAAGGATATCATTTTCTATATTTATTTATGTCCATTCCACAGTTCAAATGTTTTTTTATTACATTTGATCAGTGGCTCAACTACTAGCAAGCATAGCCGCCATATCTGTGCTATCATCAGAGACCCAGCAACACTGATCCAACTGACTGTTCACTTTAATGCTTTTCCTTTTTAACTGTAGCCATGGTTACCTTGGTCCTAAGGCACAGAGCAATATGACACCGACCTTGATGTGGCCTTTGGTGGGCTGGTTGTCACCTCAGCCAGCCTAGAGACTACAGGCAGCCACTGTCATGTTTGACACCCCTCCTCATTATTACTATACCAGGCTCTGGCCATTGCACCAGAACACACTTTAAGTCTCACTATGTGGGACTCCTTCTGCCCTGCTAAACCGAGCAGTGGACAGACTTATACTGCCCTGGACCATTACACTAAGCTTTTTTGGCCTTTACGTTTTTATGCTTTAGTCCTCAGATTTATAGCCTGTATTAATGTTCACTGGTTTTGGTCAAAACATTTCCTCAATCACATCATGGTTTTTGTGATGTAGAGTTCCTCTTCAGCATGAAATCTTCCAGACCAAGATGACTTGAAAGCAATTGCATTACAGCAACATGGCAGAAATAAGTTAGGATCTGAGGGACCGAGGCTAGATAGACAATTGCTAATGGAACTAGGCCCAATTTGGAGACTGGTTAAAGATCTAGTCTCTTTCACTGTTGGGACTAGTGTCCAGGACTAGCCTCGCTTTGTGCCTCATCCTGGAGTCTTGAGATATCAATAATAATCATGATCATAGTAGTAGTGATATTAATCATCATTGATGATTGATCATAATTTCAGCAACTATCAATTCTGTGAGGTGGGTTTTTGTGAAGTGTACCTTAAAGTATATTTGTGTGACTGTAAGAGTGGCTGTGTATGTTTGTATATTTGCGCATATTAAGACTTAAAATCTGAGCACAAGTTTGGGTTTTGATTAATTTAATTGTCATGTAATTATATGCTGAAATCCAAAGAATAATCATGTATTATAATGCATTTATAATTTTCATTTTGTATCATCGACAATAGTCTCCCTGGTAAGGAAGCAAATTAAAATGAAATGATTTACAGATTTATTTGGTTTGTGCTTAACTTATTAGATAAAATGAAATTAAATTGTTGGTGTCACAAAAAAGGAGTACTGGGTTATTGTGAAGAAACCTCATTCAGTCAATCAACCAAGCATGCCAACACATTGCTCTCTTTGATCAATCTTTATTCCCTAATAAGATACAATACCAAAATAAGCACGTGTTTAAAAAAAGCTTTTCCAACTGATGAAAAAAATGTAACAAAAGCATACATTGTTTTCTACATTATTACAGAACAGTATACTGTCCAAAAAAGGCACTAATTTCTGAAATAGAAAATAAAAAGGATTATTTAACTATTTCAAACTGATACAACAGGTGGTTAATTATTATTGTTATATATTCATTTAACCTTTTATAGAGCATTTTGCTATTTTATTTCATGTATTCACATATTGAACAACAGGCTATAGTAACTCCCTCTGGTGAACAAAGGCAAAGCCCCCTACCCCCTTTCAGCGCTCCCACAGTCTAGAATCAGCAGGGCGATGGAGAGAATTGAAATAAAGGTTATCAACTCCATAGTGTGTGTATGCACAGACATTACTGTACAACTAAAAACTTTCTGGTCGAGTTACCTTTGGTAAATGTGACCCAGAAACAAAAAAAACTGTGAAATCTTAAAGCCAATGCAATTATGTTTGTAGAGGCTGGCTATAGTGTGTAACAGCACGGAGGTAGACAGGTATGAATGGAACGGAAAAGGGCTCTGGAGGCTTTACCTTTGAAACAAATACCACAATAGGCCAATGAAAAACACAAAAGGCAAACAATGTGCAGTAATTATACTGTTTATAAAAAAAATAACTAACATTTGAAATTGTGGACATGATTTAAAACAATCTCAATGGAAGGTAAATATGGCAGAGGCCCAGACCACTAGGTACAGGGTCTTTACATGTCTGCTTGGCAGATTGTAGCGAATGGAAGAAATCCTTTGAAGTTTTATAGAACAGTCTTTTTTATCTTTTGAGATACATATTTACTGATGAAAGCACTACTATTATTGGTTAGCCACGTTTGAAAACGGCCGAGGCAACAAAAAAGTCAGTTTGGCTTGTCACTTAATACTATAATATACCTAAAGGTTTACTTCACCACAAAATTCAAGTGTGTCAGTCATTTACCCTTAGACATAAAGTCTGATGCTAATATGCAAGTTGTTCCTCTACATACGTGGTGGGAAAGGTCACAAGCATATAAGCCACATGAAGAGTGATGGACAACTAGTTAAGGAACCTTTTCTTCTTTTATCAACTCTACCTTTAGAGTTGGAACAGCGTCTCTAAAAATGTGTTTTCATTAAAAGCAGCGCACTGGAAGGGAGGGGGAGGGGTAGCTTATAGGTAGGATGTGGGGTTAGGCATTTTATTTTATTCTATGAGCCTGTTTAACAGACATGGAGTGAGTTTAATATTAAACCCATCCCATTTTTTACCTGCATCAACCAACCAGGGTCGATTTCCCAAACATTACAGTTTTTTTGGTTTCATAAATGCATTTTGCATGCATAGATGAATCAGATCAGTCTCTTATCCTCTTACTGACTGCATGGCCTGTCTATTGCTAAATGACCATTGACTATGCCTAGAGGGGAGGGAGCTGGAGCACCATGGAAACTAACCCCATAAAGTGACGTCTTGAACCATTGACACGAAATACAATCAAATTATACTAGATTATCTTGGATAAAAGCTTGTGTTTATAACACCCCGTCACAGATCAAAAGATCTAACGAGAAGAGGAACGCTCTGAGCTACAGTCTTGTGTTCTTACTGGTAATCTCATTTCCACAGTAGTTTCACTACTTTTAGCAAACATGCTCATTCCCCAGACAGTACAATTACAAGACCTCATGCTTTTGGGTAACACTTCAGTATACATAGACTTCGCCAAATATCAACTGCACACTTCACCCCTCCTATACAATCATGATTATCTCTCTCTCTTTCTCTCTCTCTCTCTCTCGCCATAAAACAGTCTGTTAAGTAGATGACAGTATATATCACCTTGGTACTAAAATACTATAACTGCTTTTTTTGTTATTATCATCAAGGTATAGTAGTGTACAGTGAATATATATATACAGGCTATTGAGTCGGGTAGGAACAGGTCGGAGGCATGAGAGACAGATCGACAGTAGAATATATGGTTATAAGATGTGAGGAGAGAGTAATCAAAACTAGCATGACGTGATACTGAAGGTATTGAACAGAGGGGTCAGAGTGCCTCCAGTGGTGGAAGGAGAGTAGTGTCTGAGGTTTCTCTTTCCTAACACTCCCTGTCAACCAGAGAAGAGCATATAGAGGATTCTATTTATCACAGTTAACTCCTGCTGCTGAGCTCCCCTGTCCCCTGGAACAGTCTAACAGGGCTGGAGGTAGGGGGGTCGGAGGTAACAGGGGAGTCAACCACTGGTTCGACAGTCTCTGTGCCAAAATGCATCACTTTTGGTCGTTAACAATAACATTCTGACAAAACTAGTATGACGTGGACACCACTCTACCTACAACATTCACACCCCTACAGAAACACGGTGAGACACTTTCTTGGGAAATCTGACTCCCATGTCACTCCCCCCCCCCCATGCTACTCGCATAAAAAGCCACACACACGCATACACCATTCCTTGGCTTTTGTCCACTCATCTTCAACATTTAGTCATCCTCCAAAGCCTCTGTCTTGATGTCACTTCCTGTCCCTCCCCCAGTCCCGGCCTGATTTGCCAAGGCCAGAATGCTGTGATTGACAGCCGCCATCTCCACTGCTAAGGTGATTGGGTCCTGGTGTTCCGTGATGGGGATGTGACTGGGGGACTCGTCCTGGAGAGAGGGAGAGGGGGGAGACCAGGCCACAGCCGTCAGTCTCGAACTCTCGGCCTGAGGCACCCCAGTACCCGGGGTCGGCACCAGGGGTCGGCCGATCAGCGGGTTGGCCCTGGGCCCTGCCAGGGCCCCCCTGCCCAGGGCGGGCCAAGCTGTCAGCCAGCTGGGGAACAGGGTGGGCACCTAGAGGCAGTAGGGCAGTTTAGTTCATAAAGTTCACACACTATCATTGGCCGAGAATAGTGTAAGAAAACACCATCACCCCTCTACAAATCACTACATTTCAATATGCTCATTTTAAATGAACAAAAAAATAAAACATTATTCAAGACAAAGTTGAATTTTGTTCCTGTATAAGAAGCTTGCCACATACCCCCTGGGGGCAGGCCATTGACACATACCCCTGGTTGAGAATCACTGCATTAAGCTACTTCATGCATTCTTTAATTATAACAAACGCATCAATCGGGTTGTACCTGTGTGGGTGAGGACAGGTCCAGCCGACTGAGGCCAAAAGGTCTGGTCACTGGTCTCTTCTCAAACAGGGACACCTCACAGCCCTGCACACAACACATTAAGGGACACTGGTTAAACTCCAGTATTTTTTGTAAGTTTAGACAGTGAAACAGTGACACACACTGCTGAGAAATCCCTTGAGAAATAGTGAGTGTTTCTCCAAACAGGTTAAAGCTTATGTTTCCATTCAAGGCCGGGATGTGCATTCATTAGATGATTTTTTAAAAGTCACCAAATCTACAGAGGACTGTGTCAATGTGGGGGAGCACTGCCACGTCGTGCAGCCTACACTCAGATCCAGGCTTATTACCTGTTCAGGGAATTCGTTGCCATCAATTTCGTCGCTGTTGGACTGGCCTCCCGGACTCTGCATGTCAATCCCATGGCTTTCCAGGATTGCTGCTTCTTCAAAAAACACAGGCCTTGCCATAACATATCTGAGCTCTACTGCACGTGTGTGCACACAATGAAACAGGGGACACAAACACACTTTCCCTCCTCCATTCACAGACACACACACACAGACACACACACACACACACACACACACACACACACACACACACACGACTTACTCTCTGAGTGATAAGCATTACCTATGTTGGCGCGTCTTTTGATCTCTTTCCGCCGGTTTGCAAACCAGTTATACACTTTCAGAGATGTAACTCTCTCCAGATCAGACAGCTTCTTTCCTGGAAACACAAGCACACATTGATGCAGCACTGGATCACCGGGCTCTTTACAGTCCACAGTTTCTATTCCACAGTTATAGGTTCTTCCCCATCCTCTCACCTGGTTTTTGTATAACAGCGTTGCAGGCGTTGGCCACCTCTTCTCTTTTGGCCTCGTCGGGGTATTGGTTCTCATTGAAGTAGCTACAGACAGAATCAGAGATGAGGTCGTTCAGCCCAAAATAGTATAGTGCAGTAGCCTCACCCACTCACACACCTATAAAGGGGGGATTTCTTGTGATGTGAAATCTAAGACAGGCGGAAAATCTTTGAGGGTAATGCACGAAGTCATCCTTTTCCTCCAGTCTTCTCCTCTCATCCCCTAAAAGAAGTTCATGCCATGAGTTAAAAAGGTTTTGTTTTCTCTTTCTAGTCCTCGTCCTCACCTCTCCATAACAGCCAGGCACTCTTTCCTCCAGGTGAATCTGCTACCTCGCCGCAGACGGAAGCTTCCGGGGGTGGAGCTAATAGGGGGCGGGGCCTGATGCCACTCCACCACGTCGTCCAGAGCCAATGGGGCGGGCCGCATGGTCAGAGTCACACCTGGGGACACACCCACCACACAACCAGGGCCATTTTACACGACAGGCGAGGCCACTCTGATGTCCTAGAGCACGCCTGGAGCGCGTGGCTTAACGAGGCTGACCTGGTATTCAGGATGGAGCGCTGGTAAACGTGCAAGCGCACACACTCGTTCTCTCGAAGACGCACGCATGCATGTACACACGCACACACACACACACACACACACACACACACTAGGGAGACGTAAACAAACAAAGAAAAGCACAGTCGGTATGTACGGGAGATGTGGATGCATGGTGGTTGTGCCAAGCTAATGTACATTTCAATCCTTTGCTGCCAAGTGCCCCCTCTCCTCGAAATCCCTGTCTGATTAAGCACCTTAATACAATCCAAATAGAACTCTGACTCAATAACCCTTTTCTGTAGTCTGTGCCCTACCGGTGGTGTGGCATACACAGGCCACCAGCCCTCCCCTCCCCTCAGACAGAGGAGAAGCACGCAGTTTACTCATTTTACAGCTTTCTTTTTATTAAAAATCTTTTGGTAATGTACAGTCAGTCAGTCATCAGTTTAAGGGCTTCAACATGGCAACAATTTACACAATATCATATGATTTATATTAGCACATTTCCAAGTGCCTTAAGTGCTTTTACATTGCACTACATTTCTTTTTTTGGTAGCATTAAGGTAGTTGTATGACTAATACTAATAGCACTGCAGCTAAGACAACAATGCCGGTCACAAATCCGATTTGTGAGGCTGTTTCTGGCTGCCTGTGGTAGCTTATTGGCTGCTTAGCTAATGACAGAGCTAAGGACAAAGACACACAACACATGAACAGTACATTGGGGGGGGGGGACTCTGGACCCTGAATGACACTTCAAACATGAGAGTGAGAGGCGGGGGGGTGGGGGGATGCAACACCAACACAGGTAAGGCATGACACGGAATGGAGCAGGCCAGAAAACAGTCTGAAGGGTTGTAACAGTCAACTGAGGGGGTTCAGCTAGGGGAATACTGGACAGAGGTACTGGCAGCGGCCTACGGGCCTCTGGGCTATAAAGTTCTACAGGAGTCAATGCAGTACATATTGGAAGACAGATGGGTCATACACTGAGATGCCATCAACCTGTCTGCCTGAGTAAAGGGCTGCGCTTGCTGGGTCCCTAGTAGTGGATGGAGCGTGTGGAACAACTGAACAGGGACTGGACAGAGGGGAGGTTGGGGGTGGCCGCGGGGCTGAGGGGGGCGGCTGGGGGGCTGTCCTGGGGCTGGGGAGGGTGGGCATTACCGGGGTTGGTCTTCTCCAGCTGGTACCAGCGGAAGAACGCCCGCTTCTTCTGTTCGCTCAGGTCGGAGCCCTGCTGCAGAAGCCAGTGGGAGATCCGACTCTGACTGATTCCTGAGGGGGACGGACGAAGAAACCAGGAAAGAGAGAGAGATACAGATACAGAGAGAGAGAGAGAGAGATACATATGAAAATGGGAAGCACAGACGGAGTGAAGCAAAGAAAGGTATTCCGTCCAAAGTTTTAAATTCCCCTTCAATTAAAAACGTATGCCAGACGTACAGTAGTGACTGGGGTCGAGAGAGAACGAGGGTAGCTGTACGGAGACCGGGTGCCAATGTGGCAGCAGTGCAACACAGAACTACTGTACATAGCAGACACACTGACCTGTTACCTGAGCCACCACAGCCTGAGAGATGCGCCTGTTCCCCAGGAAGGCCTTGATCTCCTCCTTTATCAAGGTACTGTCTCTTCTGCAAGCGGAGAGAGAGGAGGGGGAGGGGGGGCTGTCAGCCGTGCATTTAGCTTTCAACAGAGAAACTGAGCATAAGCAAAAGTAGGAAACTATTTCAGATCAGACCGTAGTTTTCGACGGAATATTCTAGGAGACACACACACACACACACACACACACACGCATAGTATGTCTGTACTATGCAGACTCATTTACATTTATATTGATTCTCCTTCACGGTAAATGTACATACGAATCGCACCCCAGCGATGAGCAACCAAAGCCTTGTTGTCATTTTTTTTCTCTCTCTACTCTCTCCATTTCATTTAAATTCTAGACACCTACAAGTCAATACAACATTCATCACAGATCCATCTGGACAGATTACAAATGAAACGCATTGGAAAAGGTGCCGACAGTCATCATTTTGCTGGCCGTGTCTGCAATCTGGGCGATTTACGTTTACAAGAGACACTGCAATTGTTTTTGACAGGTGCTTCAAGAGAGAAAAAAGTGACCCTGAAAGTGTGGCATGCTTCAAACATCGGTAGGTCACCTTCAAGCCTGGGGGGGGGGGGGGGGGGGTGGGGGGGATCACACACCTCAAGAGCACACCAACCTCGACGACCCAACCCAACCTCTCCACCACCTCGGTCGCTTAGCGCAACCCG
>JAVQIZ010028538.1:0-13696 GCA_036023535.2 Galaxias brevipinnis
CTCCTCCCATGGCGATCTGTTTCTGACTCTCTCTCCTCCCATGGCGATCTGTTTCTGACTCTCCCTCCGACCCCCTCACCCTGTTCCCATGGCGATCTGTTTCTGACTCTCCCTCCGACCACCTTCCTCTACGTCTACCTCCAAGACTTTTTACAACCACGGCCGCCGCGTGGGGTTCGAAAGTAAGCCCGTCTTTTGTGAGGGTGCTTGGCGACAGGAAAAGCGAGGCGTCCGGAGGTGTCTCCAGGTAATTAGACCTGATTTCCCACCGCCAAGGAAGTTAAACCCACAGAAAGGTCAGAGCAACAACAAACGCCTACAACCCTCATGTAGTGCATTGCTGGTCTGCGTCGCACAGAGTGTGTCTGCACCTTGACTTCCCTCCTCGGGCTCAGATATTAAACTGAAGATGTGAGTTTAGAGTCCTTTTTACACCTTCCTGCTGTTTTACACGGAAACGTTTGTTTTATACCTTTTCCTGTTCCATCTAGGGTTTGTTTAAATACACACACATTTGTGTGCAATGTGTTTGGTTGGTACTTACGACAGCTGGGTAAGGTCTGTGATGTGAAGGTTGAGCTGCTGCACTAGCCGTTTCATCAGGTCCAAACCTTGGTCACTAGGGAGAGAGCTGGAAAAGAGACAGACATTGGAAGGTGTCAGACAAAGAACCACATCCCATCAAGTATAGATGCGGTCATCCAATACAATAACACCCTGGATAGGCTATTAGTATCGAAAGGCCTCCTCAACTCATACACAAGAATAGACATTCATTACACACGCATGGCTGTGCAGGCGCTTGCACCGTATGTGTGACACACACGCACGCACGCACGCACGCACGCACACACGCACACACACACACACACAAAGCCTGATACCAAGGGAATAGAGATCAGCTGCCTCTTCAGGCTCAGTAGATCACTTGCATTCTCAGTAACGAGACAAACAACAAGGTGCAAATGGAACCTGCGTGAGGTGTAATGGCTGTATCATAAGGCCGAGCTTGTCCCTCTCTCCTTGCTTTTATTCATTCTCGGTCGCTCCATCTCTATTTCCCTCCTTTCTCCTTTCTTGCAACCGCAAACGGCCCAGAACAAAGACAAAGGCAAAGAGACACCACCACCAACCCAAACATGCACACAACCTCACACACACACATACCGCATGCATGGTGCACGTATGCACACACACACAAACGCACAGACACACACACACACACACACACACACACACACACACACACACACACACACACACACACACACACACACGGGCAGAGTGAGATGAAAATAATACAGTGTAAATGGGATGGAGGTGAAGTGTAATGGCTATATGATAAAGCCATGCCTCATCTCAGCTCAGTCTGCTGCGCTCACTCGAAGAGTAAATCGCCCAAGGAAATAGACTAAACAAAGGCAATCTGAAGGAAACGTTAGCCAGAGGGCCAAAATGAAACACACACACACACACACACACACACACACACACACATATAAACGTACACAGTGAGACTAACACACACAGGGTAAAAGGATAAATCGGTCATCTAAAATGTCAAGACAAAATTAATCCCTATAAAATGATCATTATGACACTGTAAACTAGATTTTCTAAATAGAGTTATATTTGCTAATCTATTTTGTTTTTATATCGTAAACCCAAAAATTGCTAAAAATAAATAGTTTATTAGTCATCTACTAATAAACAAAACAATGGTGGTGAAATAACTTAAAATTAGTTATCTTCCTCAGTTACAAATGTGGCCTAGACGTACATTGCTTGGTTTACTTTAAGGAAAGTAGGGCTCTCTTCTTTCTTTGAAAGCTTTTGAAAGTTAAAGATTCAACAAAAGCCATTCCAGACACGTTTACCTCCCTCTGCGGTAATTCTAACAACTGGCAAGCTCCAGGAGTGACTTGGTTGTTGATGCTAGCACCTTTCCCCTTGGGTTTCTCTCCCTCTGTCTCCTCCAGCCCTCCTTACTCCTTCCCTCATACCTACCATGCAACCCCTATCCCCTAACCCCCCCATCACCACCACCACCACCACCCCAATGTCAGTATGTTAGATAAGCAGGTTAGCGTAGCCTCACTGCAGGCGGGTGGGGAGATGGATAACAAGTGTGCAATCATGGAGTCCGCAGCATGTAAACTCTGACAGCACTGTAGACTCCTGTTGGCTGGATTCTGGGCTGGGACCGGAGGAGGAATATGAGGAGGCAAAAGAGAAGGGAGGGGGGGGTAGCCCTGAAGGTGACCTGCGTTTGTGTGTGTGTGTGTGTGTGTGTGTGTGTGTGTGTGTGTGTGTGTGTGTGTGTGTGTTTGTGTGTGTGTCAGTGGGTTGGGCTTTGTGTGTCTGTGGGCGTGTGTGTGTGTGTGTGTGTCTTTGCTTGTGCGCTGGTGGCCAGGCATCAGAGATCGGCCCCATCAGGTCTGGGCGGGCTGTTGAACAGGTGAAGGACAGCCCTATGACGTTAGGCTTGATAAGGGCATAAAGGGATTTGAGAGAGAGCGCCAGCGGCGAAAACACAGTCGATCTCTCCCTATCTCTCCCCAGCCTGAGCCGAGAGGAGCGGAAGAGTCTGAGTGACTCGCGTGTCCTTCCTGACACCATATCATCATTAATGATGTAATACGACGGAGTAATACCCTCACCCAGGGAGTTATCATCCCTGCTCCTGTACTCAGACACACGGAGGAACTGCTGGGATTGCGCAGGGGGAATGTATTGTGTAATATCAAAACTTGGAATAATAGGGCAAAAAGTGAGTCACTGAGTATGAGGCTGTATATTGTGTAATGAAATACTGTGTGCAGCTTTTTATGTCTAAAATGACATGGCTCTTATTGTACTCCCACAAGGGCAATCCATAATTACTGTCATGCTAAAATGCAAATTCTCTTAAACTGTCGGCAGGAAGCATAAAATAAAAAAAAAACATGTATGGATTTTAGATTTCCATAATTATAGTGTGAAACCCTAAGTGTAACTAACTCTGAGTCGGTGATGATGTAGCCAAAGTGTCGGTCCTTCCCTCTGCTCGAGAACTCCTTCACGCCCACATGCACCATCTCGGTCTTCAGTTTCATGTTCTTTTTCTGGGGCGTCTTCAAGGGCTCCATCACGGCTGCGGCCTCGGCCCCCTGGAACCTCTTCTCCACCTCGGAGTCCACCTCGGCCTCCGGCATCTTCTCTGCCCGGGCTGCACCTTTGTCAGAGCTCCGGTTCCCAGGCAGGGCCACGTCCCTCTCCTCCCAGGGGTGGGGCACAGGGAGCTGTCCCTGGAGGGTCCGGCTCTGCACGTTCTCCAGACCGACCGTCCTCTGCAGCTCACGGGGCTCTGGCGGTGGGCCCCTCATGTTCACCTCAACTGGGGTCTGGGCCGCAGGAACGTCGCTAAGGGCCTCCGCGTTCAGATAGTCCAGCAGCTTGCTAAACAAAGCCGGATCCTGCAGAATCATACAGATTTTGTTTAGGTTTTATTTAACCAGGAGTTGTTACATAACGGGTTGAAAAGTTCAGTGCAACGCTTTCATACATTCTTGTCTATAATAGGGAATAGAGGGTCTTAAAAGCAATGTTTATTTAATAATATAAAGGACGAAAAGCCAACTTGAATTCAACTTTAATAGAATGAAAATCATCTAAGCGTTTCAGCGACTACGGTGTAAGAGCTTTCTGAAAAGGAGAGATATTTTTCTGGAAACATATAGTTATTTGCTATCAACAAATTGGTGCCTATTTGGGAATGGGTATGAGGACTCTTGACAAACACAACGTTAAAGTCATCCTTTTTCAAACTTAAAACTGAACATAATTACTTAGATATGTTTTTCTCCCTTCTGAGACCAATTTGTCAGCTGAACAGAATAATTGTGAAATCACCTTGTCGCCTGGTTCTTTGTCTCCATGCTCTGTTTGTTGGCCTGTGAACAAACACAACGCATTTGAACAGAACGTTCGCCAGGCATCTCAATGTAATCATCACAAACTGTGGAGCGTTATGACTCAGAACAAAACTACTGCGGCAGGAAGAAATATATTCCCATACAAGGACACCCGTCAATCTGCAAAAAATCTGCAGACGAGAATATCATGAAGGATGTCATGTTGTTCTCATGTGTCCTGTGAACTCTGACCCTGCTCTGGGAGCTGCTCCATCACAGGACGGGGCTCCCTCTTGGCCTCCTTGTCGCCGTTGGGCTGCGTGACCCCTGTCCTGACCCCGGCCTCCTCTCCATCCACCACCTGCAGGGCACCGGTAATGACCTCGGCCAGCTGGTCCAGGTCTCTGCCCATCAGACTGTTGATGTTGACACTGTGCCTCCCCAGCTGATTCACAACATGCTTGATGAAATGCTCTGCGAGGGTGAGGAGGAACGGAACACACCAAACAGACGCATGGCTTTGTCGAAATTTGCAATGTAAATTAATGTAATGTAATGTAATGTAAATCGCGAAATTAAAATGTAGGAATCCAAACTAAATCTTTCAATTCATTCATGTGCAAGTGCAGGGAATAAAAAATATATACTGTATATATATTTGATCATTCCCTCATCAATAAAGTGGACCTCACCATCCATGGCACTGAGAGGGTCCTTGGCTGCTTGATGGGTCAACCCAGCCTTAAACAGAAGCCTGTTTAGGCTGGGCCTGGGGGCGCTATAACCAGACTCTGTCTGTTCACTGAGCACTGGTTGACGGTAGCCAAGATAGCGTTGCTTTCCCCTAGGCCATGCTAAATCAGTCTCTGCAGCGTCCACTTGCTGGTTGTTTGGTAGCCCAGCAAGGTATTTCTCTAGCTGGCTGGAGAGCACCCTGCTCCTTCCTGGATCTTTTCCCGACAAAGATGCAGCTAGCTGGGGTGGCTTCCCCTCGCCACTCTGGGTGAAGACCTTGGTGACTGGAGGACGCCCTGCACCTGGATGGTGGCTGTAGATGGTGGTCTTCCTCCAGCTTGGCTTGGGCTTTGGCATGTTGTCCGTCAAACTGTCAGGCTGGAAGTCCTCCTTCTAAAATACAAAGAAAAAGATTAATTTTGTTTGTTATCCAAAATCTTCCATAAAGTGATAAATATCTGACAAACTGTTTGAGTTAATAAGCACAAAGTAGATTTTATTCAGTTAAAACCTAATGTACTTGACCATGGTAAAGTGGTAAAGACCAATACTTGTCTAAATCTCAACGCTCCCATGCAATTCATCCTATTTTATAGGTAAAGTAGTGAGGGGTCAAACACAGGCTTTTACATTTTCAGCGTCCCATTAGTAGATGTGGTAGCTTGGTAGCTTGCATGTTGAATTGGCTTGTCACGAATAGATTCAAGCGCGGTTTGCAGGTTCCTGATTGACGGCTGGTTTACTGTGTGTGGTGAAACCTCAAGACCTACTCTAAGTATTCACTTGCAATGGTAGCCGTAGCCTAGCCACTACACGTTGCTATCTAGCACCAGGAAAAAGGTTGAACAGGGTCATCAGTGTTGTGACAGCTTTTAGCTTAAGACAGGGAAGCGGCTTGGGTCTCAGTTAGACAGGACAGGATATGAATGGGATTTTAGATCAAAGACAACTGCCCTTGGAAATTGCATTATGGAAATTGTAGATGAGATAGTGTCACTCAAACCAAGATTTTACCCCTTTTTGCAACAAGCTTAATAGCATAGCATCCAATCCTTATCCAGAAATATTACATGAATGAATCATGTATTCAAAATACATATAGGCATTTTATATAGGTATACACACTATATACAGTACGTTTTTATCCAATATATAGAACAGAAAGCTGACAGAAATATAAAGAGATAAATTATTAGGCGCAAAATCTGCCTCTATAAGCATCAGAATCAGAGCTAATATTTGCCTGCTTATCTGCTTATCTGCCTCCTTTCTCCTCCATTATAAGGGGCAGAGATAATGCGATTCTCCACTGCTCCAGCGTATGGGGAGACTCTAATGGCATTAGCTCAGTAGGAGGGGGTCTCCGCCATTCCCACTAACCATGTTTGCCATCTTCTATCTCGCAACCGACAAAAGACCACGCATCATCATCATCATCATCATCATCAAGGGGGGGCCCTCGAACTTCTCAACTATGGATGTCATTACCACTGCATTGGCATAGTATTAGTAAGAATGTTTGGTATGAAAAACACCGGGCACGTTCATATAACCCCAGAGCACTGCCTTAAATATGGTTATGAGATCATATGAGTAGGTGATGATGGGAGGGAGACCCTTTGTACAAAAAAAAAAAGAAAAGGTCCTCCATACTCAGCAGGAAGTAAGTATTAGGAAGAAAGGAAAACAAACGGAAAGGCCAAGGGAATGAAGTCGGCCCCTGCATAGATAGATTCTCCTCCGTTAGGACCATGCCTTCAGAGAATACATGCTAAAAGTGCACTCTGCATTAACCACAGTCCCTTCCCCTGCATAGGTCCATGGTCTCCTCATTACACAAGGTTTGAAATGCTTATTCAAGTTAAATCAACTCATACTCCCTCTAGGCCATTGGCATCTTGCCCATGTTTTACACACTTATGCGGATCAATATATTTTATGTGTGAGTGAAGCTTTAATGTAGCTTTCCTTTGAAAGATTTTGTGATTGTTCGCTTGTGGTTTGGCAAACAATTGACTATCTCTGTATATTTCCAACTGCTCTCCACTAAGTCGACACATACACATTACACATTACAAACTAAGTAAATTGGTATGCAAAATTGTATTACTCAACATAGTTAAATAGGAACTGGTCAAAAGACCAGAGACATAATGTGTCCCAATAAATGACTGACACCAATCTTCATAAATCGTCTAAAGTAGGAGGGTGTTCAACGAGTTACTTACTAATTGACTGCGTTGACTCACCTGAGTGTCAGTCCCGTCTCCTTGGCCAGCCGAGTGGGAGAAGAAACCAATGTCTTTAAAGTACTTCTGCAAGCTCTTGCTCAGCTCAACCTTTCCAGGCCTTGGCTTCCGTTCCGCGGGGTCACTCAGGCGAGCTGGGAGGATGTCGGCGGCTGCAGGCTGAGGGGCAGGGATCTTTCTCAGTTTGGACATCTCTCTAGAGATTACCCGCTGGGTGATGTCATCCTGCCACGTTAGACCTGAATAAATTGAAGTAACTATGAGGTTAAAATGAAAAAAATTGGAATTGCACAGATTTTTCTATTCTATTTTTAATTGATTTTTAATGTTACACAGCATTGGGCTGTAATGAAGAATGAGGCTAAGGCTAATGGTCTACACAGTGCAAAAGAGGCCACGTTAAATACAGTAACAAAATCTTTATTGTTCCTGTACTGTGGGTAATTGAATAAGTCCTTATTGAAATTTGATCCTCTCATCCTAGGGAAAGAGCCTCTGGATTAAACATTTTGCACGCATGCGTATGCACACACACACACACACACACACACACACACACGCCAGTCAACAAACCCTGAGAGAATGTCACGCCACCGACGCAATGCCAACATCTCTGCTAATTGCCAACACATAGTTTGAACGCAAGGCTCCAGGGCATGGGGCATAGCAAAGCAGTGCCACGGCCAGATGGAGCTACCCAAGCAAAAAGACACCCAAAACATGGCCCTGTTCCCAAAGAGCCAAAAGGGACCACATTCCATCGCAGAAGAGTACACAGAAATACCAGAAATGTTATACTTACGTCCAGGGCCAAGATGTGCAAGTAACTAGCACATAAAGTTTGTCATTCCTAAAGCATTGGAAAAGTATTTTAATGAGGAGTCTCATTATAGGTGTGACTTTAATTTAGTCCTAAATTCATAAATACCTCGTGTCTAACCTTTTCCTGGGCTTTTAAAGATGGTGGAGAGGGTACAGCTCTTTTAATAAAGATGAGAGTGTATGTGATGGTCAGTGGGATGGAAAGCCTCTTCCCCACGGACAGTCAGTCTCCTTATCTACATAAAGGATCAGCAGGCAATGTGGATTCACCAGTGATGCATTCAATCGCTCTTGAAACAAAATCACACAGCAGCATATGGGGTCAAAGGTCTGAAAAGCAACTCAACCCTCCACACCTACACCAATAACAATGGCTTTCCTTTATCAAGTGCTATATTTTCTATACAGTGCGTTAGCACAGCAATAATTATTTGTCCCTAGCCAGCACAGACATAGGGGCAATGAAATATCTGTAAAAAATATATGTTGGTTAATTGCTGTTGGATAATAGGTTCAGTGGAGGTGTAAACGTCTGCCTGTCTGGCATTGGAAAGAGGCTGACAACAGCTTGATTGACTGTGACACCTCTATCTCCCTGGTGTTATTAGAGGCCTTTCATACCAAGAGAGATAGAGAGAACAAAAGAGAGATATTGAGAGACGGAGAGGCCTGGAAGTTAAAAAGGTGAACATAGAAGAGGCTTCCCCCTCTCATCTGAAAGCAAAGCCGCTGAGGAGCTAAACATAAAGCAGGGGGCATACCTTCGTCTACTCTAGAGAAAGGCCAGGCTGCATCTTCAAGCACAGACATTTTTGGCCTGTTAATATTCTATTTTAATGTAGAAGGTAAAATGCCTTGGATAATTAGCAGCTTCCCATTAGTGTGCCAGGTTTTAAACAAGAAAGCTCTGTCATTTGTGGAGGTTTTTTTTGCTAGGAGACTGAGAGAAAAGGACAGAGAAGCGGGGGGACGGGGGGGCCAGTGGCCCCCTAAATATTCAAAGCCTATTAGATTGGATCCTGTCCCCATGTGTTGTTTCATCTGCCGTTTTTTAAATGCAGATTTTCCCCTTCTCCTGAATTCTGTCTGCTGATTGATTTAAGGCATTGGCAGAAAAGAGAGTGAATAATTTAGCAACAAATTGCAACCTAATTAATTAGGTTATTTCTGTCAATCCAAATAGAACATGTTACAGAAACAGTCAGACACTAAGGTGAGGAATCTGCTTCGATCGTTGCTTTAGATTATTGATATTGACCTTTGTTTATGAAACGTTTTTGCTTTGAGTACCTGTTTGTGTGATCTCTTAGCCATTACAGTAACAATTATTAACAGTTATTTTAGCAATTTCATAAATGTCTGTTAAATGTAAAAGACGCCTTTAATGCCAACCTTAATGCTCTGAAATTCCAAATGCAACAAAGATTAAACTATGAACGTGTATATGAGTATTAGACCATTATGACTTTCTGAAGTGGCCATCTACGTGTAAGATACTTATTCAAAAAGCTGGTTTACTTTGTTCTGACACAATGTCATTATGAACCATCTGTGAGGATACAGAAAATAATTGTCAAAGTCAAAAAACATTACATTAAATCATTATTCTCAGAAAGCACTAACAGCAAAAGCTCTGCCACATCATTTAAGTGGTAAAAATCACACAAACGCAGTCTCTTCCTAAGTGATTTTAATACAACGGTAATTTATAATGACGTTGCAGATTCACGAAAAAAGGTTGTTTGTGGGAGAGAGATTTAAATGTGATAGCTACTGTGGAACACAGAACTAGAGACGACATGCACAAATACATTTTTAGGTTTTCTTTGCGTGATACATACACAGACAGACACATAATATAAATGCACAGACACATACACATAATGTAAACTTAGGCTCCTAACAGGTAGTACCTGTGGATTTAGTGTGGCGGAAATTATAGACTGTCTGTTTGTGGTCAGTGAATCTCGCTGACTGACCAAAGATGACCATGATACTAACCTAAATGCCACAATGCATTATCTTACCTCACTAGCTTGGAGCGTGAAGGTAAACCTTGATTTGCAAACATCTGCAGGGCAGTCCAGTTCAACACGACACACCGTGACATAGGAGATACATATAGATACATCTCGCATGAGGCACATAGGGGATTTGGAATACACAATTTGAATTACTACATGGTAGCATACAAGTTGGCCAAAGGAAATCTACTGTAAAGCTAATCTTAATCAGTTTGGTAACTCAATTATAGGTATATTGCATTAACATATGGCATATCAAACTAATATAGTGCAATTATGGTATATTTAGATTGTTTTTCTTCCACTTCCCTGGTTTCTCTACGCACAAACACACACTCTCAAACAACGCTACTGCTCAAAGCCTTGCATACACAGGTAGCAGGGGCACCTATGATGGTTATAAAACAAGATGAAAGAGTCTTTGTGGGCTCTGCTATGAGGTTTGTGTGGACACACAGCTATAGCAAGCTGTGAATACTAAAGTTGCCTCCGCACATAATGGTCTGGTTGCAGTCTAATATAAAAGTAATTTGCAGTGGAATGACAGCGCTGGCTGGCACTCCAAAGGCGTCATGTGGAAAATATAATACCAGACACTGTGCTCTGTCAGTGGGGATACACTCAGACAAAGCAACCAGCAGGGAGAAAACTCAAACCCTTTTCATGTGGAGGTCAATAATTCTATTGATCTAAATGGCATTGCTGGTGTGTGGCAAGCACAGATTGTGTGATTTCTACCAGCATCTCCGATGCAAGATAGAGAGAATTGCAAATCGATAACATTGATGTAGCCCCTCTTTTTTATGCTTGTCCATTTAGGTTACAGTACAATTGTCTCAATAACCCTGTCTGGTCTTCAACTAGGGTGTGCCAGACGTCTCAACGACGACCCTCAAATAGCCTTTAGGCTGATGAGAATAATAGGCAGGCGAGCGGTGAGCTGTGTGTTGTTCTGCCTATTTGTCTAAACATAATCCTCTTGTTGTCGGGTGGGATTTTATGCATAAAATAATGGGTAGGCAGGACTCATTTTATCGACAACAGTAATATTAATGTCACGATTGTGCATACATCTAATCACTAAAACACGATGACGAGGTAAATGTGTTTCATCGACAATAGGGGAAAACACTTTTTTTTTAAAGGATGCAGAAAAAATTACACTCCACATCTGTCATCCTCCAGATCATTTTTTTTAATCTGAGGAGTAATTAGAATAAATGTGTGGTCCCACTCATTCTTAATATTCATTACTATGTTTCTGTGACTTCTTATGGTCGCCTGCTCAGTCTTAATGGTTTCCAACACTAGTTTACGCCTGTTAGAAGAGATTAAGCTCAGAGTGGCCTGCAAAGCCAATTATGACAGGAGGGTTGTGGTCACGGTCCAAGTAAAAGGGATTTGCTGCCCCCTAGCTGTGGCATTCTGCAGTTGCGAATGATGGTTGATTCGTTTGGGGCTTCAGATGCCACTGGCTGACAGGAGGCACCAAACACTGACACTTTCATTGGGTGCCCATGGCGAGCAGCAAATCCCACTGATTAGCCGGAACTTCATAGACCAATTTACAACCTCTATATCCCATGAATGGCGGAAAAATATCTGATAAGGCAAGTTAAGGTACTGTAGGAAGAAATTAGAAAGATTTAAAAAAGTAGGTTATATCCAGCTTACATATAGTATTTATACTGACTGAACAGGGAGGGACGAATCTTGCTTTGTACCTCTAAAGCCGGGTCTGTAGGTAGATCTGATCTTTGTCAGTAAGTCTATTACTATAATGATGTTTACTTGCCCTGGCACAGCAAGCTCTGAACCTTTGTATAGGTTTACCCCCCCCCACCAGACCCACATAGCTCCTGTTATGTCCATCATAACATATGTGGTGTGTCATCTCTCTTGGATTTACCAAGGACATTTGCTGATGGCCTCCCATTGATTGAACAGGAGAAGCTATTGTACCTCACACAATTACACTCTATGCAGCATAGTCACTCATTCTCGAAATTAGTACTAAATGTCCTGTGTGCATAGTGGCGAATGATATTGTCGTGGGAGTTGTATGATTGTGGCACAACAACGACCTGTAAACAGCATGCATCATACCAAGCAAACAGCCTGGTTACAGACCACAGTGATGCAGTAACAAACACTGTATTTGACTGTGTGACTTTGAGAGGCAAAGAGAGATTCAGGGAGGTAGACGATCAGATCGGAGGTTTGGGAGGGTGGAGACACAGTAGCACACAGACAGGAAGAGAAACAGATAGGCCGGACTGTAGACAGAGGGGAAGTGAAGGCCAACAGACATGGCATTGCCTACCTCTGTGGGCCAGTCTCTGTAGGAGGATCCTGAGGCGCTGCAGAGCAGAGGGGGACACGTCGTACGTGTATAGTTGTGATCCCTGTAAGTCCTGGCACCTTCCAAACACTCGGTCTAAAGGATATAGTGCATACACATTTAAGAAAGAGTGTCATTATTTTCTCTATACTAATACGTTTTCATTATCCTTATCACCTGGTCAAACATATCATATAGCATTGTTAAAAAACATGTTTTTGCTGAACTTGTTTGTTTTATGAATTTATGAAACAAGCGGAATACATCCCCTGCTGGTTGCCTTAAAGAAGGGAAACATCATGTCTAGACAGCTAAAAAGCACAAGTCGTCATGTCGGCTGCATTTTTTCCTCTGTGAATCAGAGTTCATGTGTTGTGGAGCTAATAGCCGGCATTTTCTCTCTGACAGCAATGCGATAAGCAGCCATCCATGGCAGGGGGGGACTTTATCAGGGACCCTGGTTATCTTCCTATCAGCAGGCCTCTCACCTCGCTCCATACAGGTTGCTAGGCAACCCACACTGAAGCCCCTATCAGCCCCATAATTCAATGGCTGGGATGCAGGGGGGTCAAGACGCAGTGTGTGGACATAGCAGCTGGAATATAAATTACCCTCGCATTGTCTTCTCACTGCTAGGGAGATAAATCTTCATGTTGCATCGTCTAAACTACCACAACAGAACTCCATGTCAAGACAAACTGGGCAGATTAAATTAGGTCTGAGCCATCAGCTAAATGTATTTGTGTGCGTGTGTGCTTGTGTGTGTGTGTGTGTGTGTGCGGCTGAGGAAGCCTTTGTGATGGTGTGGGACTAATGACGTGAATCAACGCATTGACATGCACCACAGTATCTCATTAATTAGCCTCAGGGTGATTGCCAATGGCAGCTAATATCAATAGCATGACTTGATTATGATGGACAGGGACTTTTTGCACAAGATTGTTTTAAGATATACTGGTATATATACCATAGCTATACAGCCAATAAAGGTCACGATCAAGAATGGTACAATTTTCACAATCCAGATTACCCCTGACTTAAAGATTAACTACTGTTAACGAGTTTAGATTGTATGGTATTTAAGGATTTGTTTTTTATCTTGAGGTTGCAACATCCTGTCATTGAGTAAAATGAGTGTATTACTATCAATCAAATCACTGCTTTTTGGGCACTATCTTTCACCTTTGGCCAATTTGGAAGATTTTAATTACAGTGCAATGTCCTGTGTAAAGTTGAGAGGTTGATAATTACAAAGATAATGTTGTGTCAGCTCAGTTTTTTAATGGAATTCTTATTCTAAATGGGAAGTGGGTGTTTTCTTGACTTCCGTGGCCTGTGAGCCATTTAACGACAGCTCTTTGCAGGGAAAAGTCTGTGCTGGAAAAGCACATTAGCATAGTCAACAGTACGGTTCACAAGTTATTTTAAGACCTCAGACGGCAGAGCCACGCGCTCTGGGGGCGGGGGGGCCCCCCCGCCCCCCCCCCCCCCCCCCCCACCCCCCCCCCCCCACCCCCCCCCCCCCCCCCCCCCCCCCACCCCCACACCCCACACCCCACCCCACACCCACACACCCCCCCCCCCCCCCCCCCCACCCCACCCCCACCCCCAACCACCAACCCCACCCCCCAC
>JAVQIZ010028544.1:0-22081 GCA_036023535.2 Galaxias brevipinnis
ATCTGTAAAAAAATATGGACTTACGATGCACAAACCTTTGTTGTGTTTTCATATTACATCACACATTTAAAGTTTATACACCGTATTGAAGAGAAGATCTAGTTCTTTCAATTTATATAAACATATATATGATTGTTTTAGGGTAATCATCCTGTCTCCAAAAGCTTTTGCACACCAATTTCAATAAAAATATTATTTGTTCACCATACTTCATCATAAACCTCAAATTATCACCATTTTAAATACAAGATAGAGAAAAAATTTGAGTATTTGATGCTCAAGTTACAAATATGGGTAGCCGGATTTGTCAGCTATATCCTGCTTTTTTCAGAATAAAAGTCTGTGATTTAACGGCTGCGCTATTAACCCATTAGTCATCAGCACTTTTGTTACGAAATTAAAGCGTGCCGGCTGGATAGGGTTAAGGCCACTGTCTTGGTTGTCAAGGCCGTTACTAAGCAAGCATAAACAAGTTCTAGCCCGCAAGCGTAGTGTTTAAAGGCCAGTTCAGATCAATGATGCGAAACGCAACGAAATGGTTTTAGAACGTTGCAGATAAAACGTTGCAGATACATTGCAGGGTCCGCGCCCTCCCCTCACAAGATAGGGAACTAGTAGTGTAGGCCTCGTGCACGCGGTCTGGTCTACCCTGAGAGAATTCCGGTGTCGCCGTGCGCACCTTTGGTTTTTCTCTCGCAGCGTACTTGTCGCTAGGCTGGAGGGTATGCGGGCTAGGGCCCCACGACCCCTCTCAACAGCTAGGCAGTTTCCTACCCCTGCAAAGGTAGGCCGTGAGAGGAGCCCCCCTCTGCTTTCTTGGGCGCACCCCCGGCCAAAACGCAACAAGGCTGCTCATTTAAAACTCAAGAAGTATGCACTACAAAAGGAAATCTTTGAGTTAGAGTGTGAAGAGGATGAGGACCCCCCCTTAAGCGATGCTATGTATTTCAATGACGGAGACTACTTCGAACGTGGTGAGAGTGCCTCCATCCTTGTGGGACGAGACAATATGGGTAATTCTGTTTCGAATGGCTCGCTGTCTGGGTCCGCTGTTACCGCACCCCTAGTGGTGACATAGGCAACTCCCGACCTTTTAGAGCGAGTAGCTATGGCGCTGGACGTTCAGCTAGCAGACTTGGAAGTGGGTCAGCTGCTGATTTCTCCTTCTCCTCAGTTTTCCATGGCCTTTAAGGAGTACTGGGGTAAGGCCCAGGGGAGCTTCCAGTCCAACCGCCAAACCAAACCTTGGACTGTCATGGCTGATAGGGAGGCTTTGGGAGTTAATGCATTCCCTGTCATGGATTACATGGTGGCAGCCATGGTTCTTCCAAACAAGGACATCATTGGGAAGGTGCCCCGGTTAAGACTAGGCCCTGAGAGGGGCAGCGGTGACCGTTTGCAAGTCGTCTTTGGTTCCCTGACCATTACGGCTCACCTTTCGAACGCAGCTTCCCTGCTGCAGTGCTACCTGGCCAAGCTCATTCCCCAACTCCCAGCTGGGAGTGAGGAGCAGCTTAAGGAAGCCACTGAATTCTCTAGGCTTCTCATTCTGTTCCAGACTGACATGTCTAAAGCCAATGGCAAGGCCATAGCATCGGTTGTGGTCTCTCGCCGCCACCTTTGGCTTTCTCAGTCAAAGCTTCCTCAACCAGTCCAGAAGGCGTTTCTGGAGCTCCCCTTTACCCCAGGAGCAACCTTTGGCCCAGGGGAAGATGATCTCTCGCAACAAACTGCTAAGCTCCGCAAGGACAGAGCTACACTACACGTCCCAGTGGCCCTCCGCAAAAGGCACTGGAAGTGCCTTTCTGGAAGGTTGGGGAGCAGTATACATGGGAAAGACGGCTCACGGTCGTTGGAGCCCGGTTTGGCTTTGCCAACATCGATTTGCTGGAGCTCAGAGCGGTTTGTCAGGCGCTCCAACATTTTCTGCCCCATATGCAAGGCCGTCATCTCCTAGTGCGGTCAGACAACACCACAGTGGTTGCTTGCATCAACCACCAAGGATGTTTACAGCCTTGGCGCCTACACGAGGTGGCCCGAGCTCTGTTAATGTGGGCCCATGTTCACCTTCTGTCACTGAGAGCAGCCCACATCTCCGGAGTCCTAAATACAGCTGCGGACAAGCTCTCCAGAGCTGGCCCACCAGAGGGAGAATGGAGGCTTCACCCTCAGGTGGTACTACAGGTCTGGCAGAGGTTCGGGAGGGCACAAGTGGACCAGTTTGCTTCCCAGGAGAACTCCTACCTGCCCTACTGGTTCTTCATGCTGGAACCTCCGGGACCACTGGGTCGGGATGCTCTGGCACATGAGTGGCCCCTTCTACCACTTTATGCTTTTCCACTTTTTTCCCCTGATCCCAGCCACACTGGACAGGGTTCCAACGTCGCACCATCAGTTGACCCTGATAGCACCATACTGGCCTCGACGTCCGTGGTTCAGTCTACTGTTGTCCCTTCTCTTGGGAGATCCGTGGCAACTTCCAATGAGACCCGACCTATTCTCTCAGGCCCAGGGCACTCTGTGGCACCCGCATCCCCATCATCTTCAGCTGTGGGCCTGGCCCGAGAGGCATAAGTGGGACGGGTTAGACCTGCAGGAGGGCGTGGTGGAGACACTACAAAGTGCTAGAACCCCCTCCACTAATAGATCTTACCAGGTCAGGTGGAGTATATTGTGCTCTTGGTGCAGTGACAACAATGCTGTCCCCAAAACGTGTGGAATGCAGACAGTGTTGCATTTTTTGCAATCACTGCTCAGGAGAGGCCTAGCTACCTCTACGATTAAGGTCTATTTGGCTGCCAATTGATGTGCCATGATGACAGGGCGGAAGGGCCATTGGGCCGTCACCCTTTACTCATTAAATTTATGAAGGGTGTGAGGAGGGTGCGTCCAGCAAAAGCTCCTTCAGTGCCCAGCTGCAATCTGCAGTTTGAGCTTGCGGCACTAGCCAGACCTCCTATTGAGCCCCTGGATGTGGTGTCGCTCAAACATCTTTCCATGAAAACAGCCTTCCTTCTGGCTGTTATGTCCACTAAAAGGGTGAGTGAACTTCATGCTCTTTCAGTGAGTCCTGACTGTTTAAGACTTGGCCAGGACAGGCTAAGCTATACTCTGCGTCCTAACCCGGCTTTTTTGCCTAAGATTGTGTCTGGACGATACGTTAACCAGCCCTGGGTCCTAACATCATACCCGCCGCCATTGGTTGAGGGTTCCCCAAGTCTGTTATGTCCTGTCAGGGCATTGTCCACCTACATCAACAGGACCCAGGCAAACCGTAAGTCCGATCAACTTTTCGTTTACTATGGGGAGGGTGTCTCAGGCCAGCCGCTGTCTAAGCAACGGCTGTCACGTTGGATAGTGGACACCATTACTACAGCATACGAATCTATTTGATGTTCTTTGCCGTCTGCTGTTGTGCCACATTCTACAAGGGGTGTTGCAACCTCTTGGGCCATGCTCAGAGGGGTCCCTCTGGCAGACATATCTAATTCGGCCAGCTGGGAGTCACCTAGCACCTCTGCCAGGTAATTACCGATTCAATGTGGCTCCTGCCAACGAGGTAGGCTTAGCTGTGCTGGGAGTTTATTCTTCTCCTCCTCGAGTGGAGGAGGAATCCCTACAGTGAGTGCATTGTTTTTTCCAGCTGACTCATGCCTAGCTCCCCGATTGATCCGGTATAGTGATATCATATTGGAGTGATCCAATATCGTGAAACATAACGAACGTTACCTGGTAACCACAATTATGTAAGCTAATTGGATCACTCAAATCCTTTTTTGGTGATCTAGGTGCTTCGAACAAGACACGAGGACGTAGTAGAGCTGCAGTGGCTATTTAAGGGGCTGCTCAAACGCAGCACTACCCAGTACACAGGACTAATCGGAAATTCTTATAATGGAGTGTATCCTGCCGCTCGGAAGGATACCATATCGGAGTGATCCAATTAGCTCACATAACCGTGGTTACCAGGTAACCTTCGTTGCAGGGTGTCTGAAGCGTTGTCTCTCGTCTCAAAAGACTTGGCTTGTCAAATCGCCAGATGCAGTTTTAGAACGTAAAGACGTATGGCGCCAGATTTATGGTCAAAAAGGCATTATTTGTTGGACTTGTTATTTCAATATATAATTTTAATAAACAACAGCTTAACCTGCAACATATAGTAGTTACGGTTCCAATCACAGCTAAATAAAAACGATTACACATGATACATAGGCCTAACGGACATCAGCATTAGATAGACTGAAAGGACCTTGCTGAACTGCGAGGGCGCCCCCTGTAACTGCCTGACATAAATGAAGTCACAGACGGGTGAATTCCAAACAAATATTTATACCAAAATATGCTATTTATCATGATTTGTTGTGAGAAACCAAGCCATTTTATGTAAAATCCGACATTCAGCACCCCCTATAGCCTGAATGGAATGATCCTTGTTTCATAACCATGTTTTGCGACAATTCGACAGTGAGACTGGCAGTCGAATCAGGCTCCTTTGACCAAATAGATGACTAAAGGCTACTTTTATTCTAATCTGTAAAACAAATCTTACAGCTTAAACTGAGACAAAATATCAACGCTAATGACTCGAAGTGACTTGGACCAGATAGCTGACTCAACTTGACCAACAATAATGACTCGACCTTGAACGTGATAGACTATCCGTATCTGTTCCAAATGACTTGACTCAAGTCTCAATGTTTGGTGATATTGATATGCCACAAATCCACGGCATCCAACTTCCACAGTACACACATTTGTTCTCCTGCCTCACTGTTCAGCCTCAAACGCTAATTCGCTATAGCAGTTTCTTTCTTTCGTATGCCTAATGGCTCCTTCCCATGGGACTGCTAGCTCTACAATATACACAATTTGCTGTGTGTGGGACCAGAGTAATGGTCTTAAGTCGGATGTTGTTAGCATTTTCCAATCACGTGCTTCCCTAAGCAAGAATCAACTCCCAGAGGATTTGAGACTCGCTCCAAGCCTGATTACCTTAAATCCTAATTAAAAACATATATTTTCTCGATTGATTTCTGCTGAATTGTTTGTTCTATGCAATTTTATTCATCTTGTTTTTTCCTCATTTCATTTAGAATTTTTTTGCTTTTTTATCCTGCTTGCCTAATAAAGCACATTGAATTGCTTGTGTATGAAATGGACAACACATACATTTGATTTGAAAGTTGTGTTAAAATGTGAATTTAAAAACACCCAGTCCTAAAGGTTAAGTGGGGTAGTTCTCCCAAAATGCATTATTTTACCATTGTTTTCTCAAAGCCAAGTCTGTCGGCCAAAACTTGAAATGTACTGTAAATATAGTAATGAGAAAATAGACGGGTAACAAATTAACGCAAAAACTTCAAAAAGAAATTGGAAAAATATAACAGGTGCAGATGCTTCCACACAGGTGCAGTGCATCGGACAATTAAGCAATCAACATACAATCATGGTCTATGGCATGTATAGAAAGCAGGCAAAGTATGCCCAGTGGATTCTGATTTTGTATCAAGATGTCCAGAGGAAAAGAAAAAGTGACTTTGAAAGAGGGTTCATTGTTGGGGAAATGATGGCAAGAGCTTCAGTCCCAAAGACTGCTCAACTGGCTAGTGTTTCAACAGGAACAGTGACTAAAGTGACTTCTGCATTTAGCAAATCATATGCTATGGCCTTTGCAGTCACAAGATCTCAACCCAATTGAACACCTACGGGTGATTTTGATTTGATTTTTCTTTAATTTATCACCCGTCTGTGTAGAGTGTGTTATGCAGAGTTAGGCGTTCAGAGTTAAATTAATTCTGAAACATAGAAAGATGACCAAGATGTATATTTGAAATTGTCATCAAAACATTCTGAAATCTTCGATCACCTCAACAAAAGGTGTTCGACCCTCTAGATGTATACCAGCCCTCTAGATGCATACATGCCATTGGACCAAGAACTTACTTAATTGCATAATTAGAGGACCATTACGTTACATGATGAAATAGTGTCATTAAACTTGTTAAGAGTGTTAGACAAAAAACTGTAGGAGAGAAGATTGTAAGTGTGCAAGACTGGGGAAACGTGATTTGCCTATAACAGGCCCACTAATATACTAGATTACTGTAATGTGATTTGCTTACATCAAGACACTATCAATACGTATAATGTTTTATGTACACTACATTAGCTAGCACATTTAGATCATGAAAGGCAACTTAGTTTAATGTTTAACATTTCAGTGGGAAAGTAACCTTACCATAACTGCTTTCTGACTGCTTGACCCTTCAAGGTCTCCACATTAAAGTTGTTTGTCCTTGCTGGCATTATGAAGAATGCAATGACAGTTACATCACTGTGATTAACCTGAAGTAGAGCAGAACAACCAATCTCAATAATTGTCCATAAACATGGAAATGTAAAAGTGGTTCAACACACACACACACACATACCCTCAGCAGGTAGTTCAGTCTCGCTAAAGCCTCCAAGAAGATGTCGGCCCCTTTGTTTGAGAACTCGTATCTTCCAGCAATGAAGAGGAACAAACATTTGTCCAGATTGAAGTCCAGGTGCCTGATAAATATTACAGGATTCATTGTGAGAATAAGAAAGTACCTAAACTGACTTAAAGCACAAATAAAAACAATTCAATGTTAGTCTTTCTGTTGATGCTACACTCATCTGAAACCAATTCAAACCTCTCAGCACTAGACATTTCCAGCCCACTATACACAACTCCTTGCATTTAAGCTTTAAAACAAATATAGTGCGCTCCAAAATTATTGGCACCCTGACTGGCATTATATTCATAAATAAACTCAATATATGTGAGAAATAATGTACTTTGTGAATGTTTCAATGGAACAAACCAAAATCATACAATTATTAAGATTTCACCAAAAATCAAGGTTTCATAGTTGTTGGCATCCTTAACATTATTGCAAATACCATCTGCCAAAACTAAACCAGGAATTTAATAACTTTTTTTTTTTCAAGTTTATCGAAGCCTTAAGTAACTATTATGAGCTATTACATCACTTTCTGTTTCACTAGGGTGTAAAAATTAGGTTACACTCATGCAATATCCCGTTGTCATCCAACACCAAGAACTGGCAGTTCAAAAGAGACAGATGGTCAGACAGATTGAATATAGCACTGTCAGGGCAATTATTAAAACACTCTAAAGATATGGTACAGTTGAAAACCTCAGGGGTAGAGGACGCATATGCATTTATTTAAATTATGACTGGAAGAAGGTGCTCTGGTCAGATGAGGCCAAAATTAAACGTTTTGGTCAGATACAGCATCAACATGTTTGGTGTTGAAACAGAGGTGCATGGAAGAAGAGGCCCCTCGTATCCATGGTGAAATATGGTGGTGGGTCAGTGATGTTTTGGGACTGTTTATATCCAGAGACCCAGGTGCACTGGTTAAGATTGATGGCATAATGAATTCCAAATAGTTTCAGGCAATTTTGGCTGACAGTCTGGTTGCCAGAAAGCTGTGACTTGGCTGTAGGTAGACTTTCCAACAAGACAGCAACCCAAACATACCTGAAGATCCACACAGAAATGGTTCTGTGACAAAACAAAGTCAATATTCTGCAATGGCCATCTGTTGCCGGACCTCAATCCAATCAAAAACCTGTGGGCTGAGTTGAAGAAGGCAGTTGAAAAGCGCAAACCCAATAATGTGATGGATCTTGATAGGATCTGCAAAGAGGAATGGTACAAAATCCCTCCAGATGGGTTCCTTAACCTTGTCAAACATTACAGGAAAAGACTCCATGCTGTTATCCTTCCCAGAGGTGGTTGCACTAAGTACTAAATGAGGGGTGCCAATAAATATGAATCCGTGCTTTTGGTGAAATTCCCACTTGTACACATACATTTAAGAACACATTCTCCAATAATTGTTAACTAGATCCGCTAAATAGTTTTTTTTAATCTTTATACCATTGGTTGGTTAAAAAAAAATGCGTAAATGGCTATTACTGAAGAGATCATGTAAGTCAGCAGCTGTTTTATTTTTTTCCTAAACAAGGGCATAAATAAACTCCTTTATTAAAGTATCCAAAAGTGCTGTTGTTTTGAAGTTAAAATTCAAAAAGGGGCAAATACTTTATCTCAGCATTCTAATTCAATTGATGAAAATGTATGTTGTACAAACAATAACAAAACTGCTAAAAATGTATCCTTTGTTGACCAATAAAAAAAAAAAAAAACGTTTTAGGATTTCTGAATGATTACAATGTGATTAGGAAAATTATTATTCTGTGGGTTTAGATTCACTTAAAAAATAACATGGGATGAATTTGGAGCCCACGTGGATCCAGCCTAGACTAAAAAAATAAGTATACCCAATGAATCACAGAAAAACGGTTCAATTAGTTTGGTTGTTGATATTGCAGCAAATCGACGACATCAAACTTCCACAGGACACATATTTGTTCTCCAACCTTGCTGTTCTGCCTCAGTTACTAATTCGCTAAAATGGAGTTTCTTTCTTTTGTATGCCTCGTCTATTGCCTCTTCCACAGGACTATTAACGCTAAAAAACACAATTTGCAGTGTGTTGGACCAGAGCAATAAGTCTGGGGGGACTCAACATTTAGTGGCCAATGAGTAGCACCCACCTTGGTGATGCCACCGCAGCCATTTTAAACCAGACTTGCTCACCACACAAACGTTTATTACCTACACAAGCGGCAGGAGAGGGAATTAACTAGCCAATTGGGAGCTGAACGGGTGATTGGGTGGCCAGAATTGATATAGGACCAGGTTGGGAAATGTTGCTAAGACACTGGGGTTAACAACACTACTCTTTTCGAGAAGTGTCATGGGATCTTTAGTGACCATAGAGTCAAGACACCTGTTTAACATCTTGTCCGAAAGATGCACTCTGTACAGGACAGTGTCAGAAGCTACAATACACCTCACGTTGGCAGTGTAAGTTGATGACAAAATAACTTGACAGTGTTTTGTTATTTAGTCAAAACGACAATAACAATAATCAATTTAATACTTTGACAAAAATGCGACCAAAAAAATAAAACGTTCTTATCCAGACGAAAATGTCCCCTTAGAAGTGATCAACTCTCCCATTAGCTAGCTATTCATTTTGTGAAACTCAACATAGGAAATCTGATGCAGTTGCACTTGATGATTATTTTTCATTCAAGAGCGGTTTATTTGAATGATCCAGTCATAAACATGTAACTACTGCTGCAAAGTAGTTTATCATTGACAGCCACCAATTAAAATGAATGTTTTCATAAGCATACAAGTCCTGTCAAGCCCACACACTATCTCGCCATTCTGATGTTAACTGGATTTCAATTTATAACGAAATTGATGGCTGTGATGTCAGAAATAAATTACATTTTGTATTGAATACTGTAAATTGGGATTTATGTACAAGGGGATCTGTTAGCTGTTAGGCTGTGGGGGACATTTCCAGAGACTTGCAGTATCAATGCCAAGGCGCATTGAAGCTGTTCTGGCGGCACGTGGTGGGCCAACACCTTACTGAGACACTTTGTGTTGTTTTTTCCATTAATTTGTCACCTGTCTGTAAATGCATGCATGCTAAGCGTTCAGATGTTCATTCAGTAATTGTAATTTGAATGTGTATTGTTTAAAAGCATATACTTCAATACAAGCCGGCAATCACTTGAAACACCTAAATCACTGTGCGTGTTTCATTTGAACAACACCCTCTTCTGCTCTTTCCTTATCAAGGTAGTAAAAATTAAATTAAAATAAACATTTTGCTAACCTAAATCTGTACGTAACCATTTACAAATAATCCATGGATAGTTTAAAATGCCTAATAGATCTATGAGTGTTTGATGTATAATAAATGTTTGTTCCAGTGTCTGACCCATAAAAGTGTCCTCTGATGAACTCCTGGATACGATTCTTGCTCTGTGCATGTAGATTCTGGAACTCATGCATAGCTGAAAACTTCTTAACATTCAGTCCATTTGGAGTTACTATGTCTGTGTGCGGAAAAGGGAGAAAAGAGAGAATAGAGGCAAATCATAAGTGAGAGAAGGAACAGAAGCCAGTTAGAATTTAGTAACACAAAACGTTTTTGACAGCTACATGCCTCTTGCCCAATATGTTAAGCACTGCTTGTGTAGAGCTTCTCTCTCAAGCTCATACTATCAAAAGTTTTTTTTTTATTTGAATGTTTGAATTATTTTACTGTTTTTATAATATATGCTGTTTTAGTGTGTGAAGTTACTTTCATTGCATGAGCACGATCAGGGGCCTCGTTTATAAAACTGTACGTAGAATTCACTTCAAAAGGTTTCATACGGACGAAACAGAAATTGCGTGCGCACAAAAATATTCTGATTCATAAAACTGCGCAAGCAGTGGCGGCTGGTGAAAAATATTCTCGGTGGGACTGCGCCATATTCAGTTAACTTCACCAATAAAATTTAACATTAACTGCAGGACACCAGTGTTCTGTGAAATAGTAAGTATTTATTAAATGCCGATATTAAACATTAGAGGCATTCTTACACAATAAAATCTCATGCTCAAGTCACCTATATATATACAAAAACAAATGGGGTAAGGGTAACTGTGTGTCTGGCATCTTATTTGTAAAGGAATCTTGCCATTCTGTCCCGAGTGGCAAACCTCTGAATAGGGCTTTACGATTTGGGGGAAATATCTAATTGCGATTTTTCTGACAGATGTTGCGATTGCGATTTGATTTGCGATATATATATTTTTTAACAGTAAAGCTTCAGTTCAATATTCACTTTGTAATATATTTTAAACGTGTCATGGAGCATTACTACCTGTGATACCATAAAAATAGTACCTGCACTTAATTTTAGTGCAAGGATGAGAACTGAAAAGATATTAATTGATTTCAACAACGAATAAGTATTTTTTTAATATTGACACAAAACCTAGAGCAATCAAACATAGACCAACTATCTCAAAAGCTGTCACTGTTAAAGTAAGTTAAATAAAGTAATAAAACAAATCTAGAAAACAGGACCTTTCTGTAAATTCTCTCCTGCTGAAACACTGGCTGCTTGCACACGGTGTCAGAGGAAGTGAAGGAGAGAGAGCTGTCCGCTGTCCGCTCTAAGATGCGATTACTCTGAGCAGAATGCATGGGAATAAATGACAGTTTAACAGATTCCTCACGTTTTCCTTGATGGTCTGAATAGGTAGTTAGATTTGTTGCTATTTGGCTTTTAGAAATAAAGACAGTATAGGGTTTGAAAAATTGCTATATGTACCGAAAGACGCTAAATTGACAACACTTTTTTCCTCGATTTCGTGTTGTTGGTGGGCGTATACTTAGTCGCATTAGGCCACTTCTGATTGGTGAGCATGACTTGTGCATGACTTGTACATGAACAGCATGGCACTTTTGATTGATGAGCATGACTGTCACACAAGGATGACATGCATTTGTATAAGCATTGACCGTTTAAACCCTGATTAGACGAGCTAACTTAAATTGCAGCCTTTGCGACTTGCTAAATGCATTGTCTCAAATCACGATTTCGATTTGTAAGGCTGAGCGATTAAAGTCAGGGATGTTTTTGATTAGTTTTGTCTCCATGGAGAGCATTGCCAGAGCATTCAGGCGATTCTGTGTCATGGTGTTCCTCAGGTTGGTCTTCATCCTCTTGAAAGTAGAGAAGTGTAACCCCTCTATTCTTGACGACAGCTTCCATTAAAGATTCTCACAGAAAACATCGGGTGCATGCAGTTTATTGCATAATCGTCTTGCAAAAACTTAAACATACAGATGATCAAGGACAAGACACAGTATTCGACACTCCAGCTCCGTCTTCGACACATTCATCAATAAAAAGGCACTGTCTAATCAAACAATGTGATCGTATAGCTTTATAGACATAAAGTTACCTACTAACACCTAAACCCACACAACCCATCACAACCCATATTTTCAACGCAAAAGTACAACTAATTAGCTAACATATCAAAAACACAATATAAAACATACATAGTAAAAATACATAAACATATTACACATAGCTGGCAAAGATTTAAACATACAGATGGTCAAGGATAAGACACGGTATTAGACACTCCAGCTCCTACACGTAAAAATAACAGTCACAACTTTGTTTAGACTGCACACTTGAAATATTTTACGTCTCTTTAGCAAACATTCTAGAACGTGGTTAATTAGCTTCCATACATTCAACAAAGCAAAACAAGCTAAATATATGTTTACAATTGTCTGATTGGCCTACAATGTGACCCACGTACATTCATAAGGGAATTTACATAGTTAGATCAGACTTGTATGGGGATTATAACATTACAAAAAAAACGTCTTCATTGTGTTTCCTCACCCCGATCCTGTGGCCGTCCAGCTGCATAGCGATGTTAACTCTGCACAGCATGGCTAGCTTGGCCCTATTCTCCATATCATGTGTGCCCTCAAACGCTCATGTTTCTTAATCTTCTTTGATAGATGTTTCATGTCCCTTACTCCTGTAACAGTCCATGCTGTATCTGTCCTAGTTGTTCTAAAAAGTAGACATGGGAAGAACTATACAGCATGTAATTTCCATTGCTGCATCCAGCTAGCCAAGCGTTTTTGTCATACCAACTAAGGGAGAAGTGTAGCATCGTTAAGATCATTTCACTAACCTATCTTAATATCAGGTTGATGATGTCCAAGCTCTTTAACTCCCATTTTCTCCACCAAAGCTCTCCTCCCAAATGGGTTTTGATGAAGACAAAATATCGAATTAGGGAGTGCCTGAGATCCTGCATATCCACGTTAATCATCATCGTCTTCTCTCTGGATCCAACGGCAGATCGCAAACCAACTTTCTCTACAGGCGGACTATGCTTGTGGTGATAAATGTGTCGCCCTTCTGGCAGCAGTTTCAAGGACGCTGACTGGCTAAATTCATGTTGCCAATGTTGCTATGTGTATTTCCTCTGTCAGCGATTGGCTGTGCGGCTGCACTGAACGGGCAATTTTTCTATCGCCCCAGAAGAGATATTTAGAGACACCTTAGACGGGATGAACAGTCAGCAAATTTGACCCCAAATATAATTATTTATACGTTATATTACACGTTACTGTGCATTGTAAACACATAAATGCTTAAAATAAGTAAGTAATTATTGTTTATTTTTTAAATAAATAAAAATATATATTTCCACCAGGGAGAGCCAGGGAGGGCAGTGCCCTATCGCCCTCTGCTGGCTAGCCTCCACTGTGCGCAAGCAAGTTCCACGCAGATATCCCTTAATAAATCAGAATCAACTCGAAATGTCGCTCACGTGAACCCGTGTCTTGTCGCACATTTTTAACACCCATAGTTGCCTATAAAGAGTCAGTGAAATGCCCGTAATAAATATGAATTTATACTGCCTGCCCAATTGGGTTACACCTTTGGTGTGGTCATTTCCACGATTGACAGTTCTGCGCAACAAACATGTCATAGCAATGAAACCGTGCACTCGTATCTGCCCGACTGAGGAATCGAAACCGGCATTAGTTTAAACATAATTTTACTCCTACAGCTCGCCTTATTATTTATGAGAATACATTTCAGAACATGCAAGCAGACTATTGTTTAATAATTATAGATCCTATTAAATTTACTAGAGGCAGTTTATCTGTAGGAGATGATTTATAGCATAACGACTGCCACGGCATCTCCAGACTCTTTTACGTCTGTCACAGGTGCTCAGTGTGAACCTGCTCCCATCTGTGAACAGAACGGGGCGCCAATGGCGAAACTGCCAATTCTGGAGTTCTCTGGTAAATGCCAATCGAGCTGTATGGTGCTGGGCTGTGAGCACAGGTCCCACTAGAGGAAGTAGAGCCCTCATGTAGTTTGTTTCTGACAGTTTGGTCAGAAACATGCACATGAGTAGCCCACTGGAGGTCATTCTGAAGGGCTCTGACAGTGATGCTCCTGTTCCTCCTCGCACAAAGGAGCAGATACCGGTCCTGCTGCTGGGCTGTTGCCCTTCTACGGCCATGTCCAGCTCTCATGTAATGGCCTGTGTCCTGGTATCTCCTCCACACTCTGGAGACTGTGCTGGGAGATACAGAAAACCTTCTTGTGATGGCACGTATGGATGTGCCATCCTGGAGGAGCTGGATTACCTGTGCAACCTGAATGGGCTGCAGGTATCGCCTCATGCTACCAGGAGTGACAAGAGCACTAGCAAAATCCTAAATTTGAGTAAAATCAGTCAGGAAGGATCAGGAGAAAGAAATGGTCTGTGGCCACCACCTGCAAAACCATTCCTTTTTGGGGGATGTCTTGCTGTTGCCTCTCCTATCATCCTATTGTCGCTTTCATTTGCACCAAAACAGGAGACTTTGATTCACAATCACTTATGCTTCCTAACTGGACAGGTCGATATCCCAAAAGTTCAACAGACTGGGTGTTATACTGTGATGATTGAGTGCTCCCTGAATTTTGTTGAGCAGTGTATAAAGTGCAAATTAGCTAGGAACTAAAACAGAACCTTGTGGCACAACATTCTCTATGGCTACAACCTTGGAATTCAAACCCTGAGCATCTATGCACTGTGTTCTATCGGAGAAGTGGCTCTGAAACCATTGAAAGGCTGTTTCATCAAATCCCAACAAGGTTAATCTATCCAGTAGTAATCTGTGATTAACAGTATTAAACGCCTTTGACAAATCAATAAACAAAGCAGCACAATGTTTCTAACAACATGAGCAGTAACTATACAATTTACTACATAAGTAGCTGCTGTAATAGTACTATGACCAGCTCTAAAACCGACTGAAAAGGACAAAAAAATGTATTAGTGGACAAGAAAGCATGAACAACTTTGCTAAACATGGGAGTTTGGAGATAGGTCTGTAATTATTTAAATCACTTGCGAGCACCCCCATAACATTAACAATCAACGTAATTTTGCACAGCAGCGCAATAAACTAGACATGACTATCGGGAAGCCTGAAACATTCTGTGGCTGCGCTGCACAGATCTATAATTTCCCTCATTGACAAGTTTCACTCTAGCACCAAACAGGTTTAAACATTCTTTACAATTAGTCCCCAAAGGGCTCTTGCTAGTGGTCAACTGCATGCCGAACCAGCTTTAATATCTGCGTTCTGACTAAAAACACTGCGTTCATTGTATAACAGGTACATTGGTCAGCTAATTACTTCAGTATCAAAGCTCACTCACACTTCTTAAGAAAACCAGAATGTAATTGTGTGCAACCTCACATGGCGAAATACAAACGCTCGCAAGCAAGATGTATCAGGGCTACCTAACGGGACTGTCTGCATTAACTGTGTGCTTGGCTAGCAAATGGTTGGCCATTTAAGATGATGTTATCCGAAAGTAACTAAATTTAATCGACAGTACCTGCAAATAACTTTGATCTTGTCAACAGACCCATTCGACAGAGTTTTTGAAGCGGAACTTGCCATTCAAAAATACCCTTTTCTTTATCCATTTCTTGCTGGTTGCCATCTGATTTGCCATCCTATTTCCAACTGCCTTAACTGCGTCCAAAAGTTTAGTGGCGTGAAAAATTATTTGCATTAATAACGCATTAACTTTGACAGCCCTATTTATTATATCTACATGTTTTTCTTTCTTGGCCCAAAAAAAATTTGAGTACTCTATGTTGAACGAACACTAACATCCTGATTGAGTACTCGATTACTCATGCCCATCCCCAGTACGTACATGTATTTCTATCCCTGCAGAGTTGGCATTGAAAGCCTGCAGTAATAGGAATTAGAGATAGGTATAGGGTATCTCTCAGTCAAAAACAACTTTTATTTTGTATTTATTTTTTTAAATATCTGGCCGTGCAGAGAGCAGATATAGAGGAGGGTGGCTCTGAAACCTCATTGCTCACCGTTAAGCCTTCTGGAGGTGTCGTGGTCTCAAATTAATGAAAGATCTGGGCTCGAGGGTGCCCACTTGAAAACCCCAATGACATATCTGCTCTCAACCCATGTCCATTCTAAAATATTGTATTTTGAAGAGTTCATCTTGGAATATGGCATAATGGATATTATAACATCCTGTCCTGTGTATTTTGAAATGTCCCATCCAGATGGTTTTCTGGTGCCTGTTGTGAATAGAATAACTGACAACAAGGGAACGTCCTTGTGACAGATTGGAGAGACAGCTGACCGGAGGGAATAGACCCCAATGGGGCTGACATGGGCTAGCAACTCATGTCTGCAGCACTAAACACTATTCTGTGTACTGAGTGCACCCGCAAAAACGTACTAACAAAACTAAAGTGAAAATACCCCTAGAGTCTGCGAGAGCGGGGGCGGAAGATTACTCACATACTGATAACACGGTTTTGACCCAAAGCAATGCAATGACTATGAGCACGAGAAGCACTTCAGAAACCAATGCAATCATAACTAAAAGTCACCAGATCTGCCCTTGTGGCCGGGGAAAGGTAACAACTGTAAGTGGCCTGAGAATACACCAAAGTAAGAAAGGGTGCCTAAGTAGGAAGAAGTAGGAGTATCGCATTGACCAGTACTTTTTAAGAAGTCAAGCAAGTAAGTCGAATGAAGGCCAGTGGCTGGACACAAACCAAAGTCTGCAGGCCATAAACAACTCCAGCACCGAGGCGGCACAGACAAGCACCGAAAGACAAGGGGATAAGGTGGTAGAACCCAATCAGGCACAAAAAACCTCCAAGGAGAAGATCAGTGACAAAGTGGCTATCAGCCGCTGAAAAGGATGTTTGGGACTCTATTAACATAGATCTAAAAAAGACACTTGAACAGCTAAGGGGCACAGTGGAAAGGAAGTTAGATAAAATAGGGGATATATCATATATGACTATGGAAAGGAGAGATTTGGGCTACTGGAGAAACTTGAGGAGGCAGCAAGAGATCGAAAAGCTAGTAAAAGAAAAAAGATTCTAATGACATTAGCGAGTTCAGACCAATTTGCTTACTTAATGTGGTGGGGAAAATATTTTTTAGCGTAGTAGCACAAAGACTGAGCGAATACCTTACAAAGAACAAGTTAAATAGATACCTCAGTACAGAAAGCAGGCATTTCAGGCTTCTCCGGGTGTCTGGAGCACACTAGCATGATTTGGCACCAAATTCAAGTGGCAAAACGTGAGAGAAAGGACCTTCATGTAATTTTCCTGGACTTGGCAAACACATTTGGTTCTGTGCCTCACAAGCTTTTGTGGTCTGCATTTGAGTTTTTTACGGTACCAAATGCAATTTTAAACCTGGTTAAGGCATACTTTCAGGACATTCAATTGTTTTGATACACCGACATTTACCACCGAATGGCAATGTCTGGAGATTAGCATCATGGCCGGATGTACAATCTCACCCTTGGCATTTACTATGGCCACGGAAGTAATAATCCGAGCATCAAAATCGGTCGTTGGTGGGCAAAAGTTAAGGGCAGGATTACGTCTCCCTCACATTCGAGCTTATATGGATGATATGACAATATTGACAACAACAGCTCCATGTACTAAAAGACTGCTAAGCAAACTTAATAACCTTAAAAAGGCTAGAATGAAAGTAAAACCAAGCAAATCCAGAAGCACATCAGTTGTTATGGGAAAATTGTGCAAAAAAACTTTCTTCATAGATGAGGATCCAATTGCAACCGTGATCGAAAAGCCTGTAAAAAGTCTCTGAATAAAGTACAAGGCTACCCTTAAAGACTCGGAGCAGGTGGAGGAATTAAGGATAGAACTGAACAGAGGCCTAGAGAACATTGAGAAGTCAGGGTTGCCAGTAAAGCTAAAACTATGGTGCCTACAGTTTGGACTTCTACCCCGGCTCGTGCTCACTAAAGTTGAAGAGCTAGAAAGAAGAGTCAGCTTTTATGCTAGGAAATGGCTAGGGGTGCCACGGTGTCTTAGTAGCCTGGCTCTTTATGGGAAAGGAGCTCTGGAACTGCCGCTTACCGGGCTTACAGAGGAATTTAAGTGCACTAAAGCAAGATTAGAAATTGCACTTATGGAATCCCGAGATAGTATAGTAAGAAAAGCGGCAACCACATCAGCAACAGGATGGAAATTGAATCCAAAAGGGGCAGTACTGCAAGCAAAAGCAGCCCTTAAATGTACGGAAATAGTAGGACAAGAACAACATGGACGAGGAGGATTTGGACTTGGTACAAGTAAACCGAGATGGTCAAAAGCAACCCCTTTGGAACAATGCAAATTAGTGATAGAACAGATACGCAATTAAGAGGAAGCAGTAAGGAGCGCTAAAACTGTCTCACAACCCAAACAGGGTCGATGGATGAACTGGGAAAGTGTAGAGCAGAGGAAAATGACCTGGAAGGACTTGTGGGGAATGGAATCCACAAGAATTAGCTTCATTGTTAAGGCAACCTACGACGTACTGCCAACACCGACAAATCTCAGCCAATGAGTAGGTGAGGATCCAACTTGCCCCCTCTGTGGAGGGACGGCTAATCTCAAACACGTAATGGCTGGGTGCAAGACGAGCCTTACTCAAGGAGATACACCTGGCGCCACAAGTACTAAAATGCTTGGCGGAAGCAATAGAGCAGGGGAGTCGGATACGGCCCAGCGGGGGGTCCAACTCGGCCCGCACGACGAATTTGCTAAGTGTGAAAATTTCTGAAAAATGTGTTTATTTATGTTTCTAGTTTATTGTAGAAAGACCTTAAAATAGGGTGTATCATCCTAAAACCTTCACTAATGATTTAAACATGGATAAATAGTGTCGTTATGTATGGGTTATTATGCTATGATTTTACTGGTCTGGCCCACTTGAGATCAACGTGGGCAGTATCAGGCCCCTTAACTAAAATGAGTTTGACACCCCTGCTTTAGAGTATTTTCCCTACTTAAAAGATTAACATGCTCTCCACTTCCCTCATGCTCTATTCTATAAGTGAAGCAGGAAGGGCAATACTTGTTACTCCATATTATTCTAAATCGTACAGATGGCCGATAAAAAAAGCTTTTACTTTTACATTATTCATTCAATAATTTACAACAAAACAGACATGAGTGCACAATTTTCAACTTTTATCAGTAGAATAGTGTTACATTTCGGAATAATGTTATTAACTGTAAACTACTGTATAAAGAAGTTAGCCAAGCTAAAGAAGTATAAATAACACTGGCATGTCTGTTGACCCCCAAACGTTATTTAGGGAACCTTAAAGCACAGCACAAAGGAACACATAGAAGGGGAAATACGACTACATGTACTTATTCCTTGTTAAATTTTCTCAGTTGGAATTTATTAATTTATGAGAACCCGTTTGATACCTTGCGAAATGAATTGTCTTGCCTCTCCTATTTATCAATAGACAGTATCGAATTTGACTTAAGCTAATGTTCGACTGGTTAGCTGAATATACTTTTTCATTCATGGACGGTTTCTCCGTTTCATCTATCTACGTGCGCCCAGTAAGGTATAGTTCTTTCGTTCAGGGGTTTGGTTCAAATGGCATTTTTATGTAAAATATATTTTTGCACCACATTCAAGTTCCCCTGTGTTATTCCCCTCCAAGATTATTCTCAATCTTAGTTGTTCCTTTCTCTTTCAATCCATCTATTAATAAGTGAGTACCTGTTATTCTCTGAGCCGCGCAGGTGCTGTGGCTATTGTTTGGGGGAAAGGGGTTCTGGTGATCCGGGAATTCCAAGTTCGGTATAAGGGACAATCGAGGAATGGGAAGCCCCTTTGAAAAGGCGAAACGCCCCTCTGCAGATGAGGCTGAACCAGTAGACTTGGGGGGCCATGAGAGCAGCAGCCCCAACATTGCATTGCCAGGGAGCAACCAAGGGCACAATGTAGATTGGGATTGAGGCGTACCTGGAACCCAAGTAAGAGGGATCTGTTGTTAAAAACATATTAATTCAAAACAATACATACTAGACTAGAATGTTTCTCTAAATGCAAACATAGAAAAGAGCTCTTGCTGTAGGTCTGTTCTCTGCAAGCCTGACCAAAACTTTTAAACGTTTGGTTTAAAATGGTTGTCATTTAAAGAATCCAGAAAATAAAGAAATAACAGTCATAATTTGGAACAGCATGGTTAAGAGCATGGCCAAGTCAAGTTAACATTGAATGTATTATATACAGTATTAGTGCACTAGCAAATTACAGTAAACGATAACACTCGAAAAATGTCAAGGATACCGAAGGGGCTCCATAGAAAACAAGTTGATAAACACCTTAAGTTAATCAACAGGTAATAGAAATACACTTTTATACATTTTATAATGTACCACTGCACATTAAAATATTCGAGATTTCTACATCTGAGATTGCTAGATACGTAAATGGTATCCGCAGATCTTTAAATGTCTTAAAAAGTTTGACAAAGACCTTAATTGGTACTAAAACGTCTTAAAAGTGCAAGTGAGGGTTTAAAAAGTGCCAAAGACAGGGATCATGGTTGCTACTTATACATTGCATAATCTCATAAAAATAATCTGTGAGTGAAACAGAAGATTTGGACTTGAGCGAAGGCTAGACGTATTTAGCATCACACTGAATTACAATGAGTGGAACCAACCAAAATCGTTATGCTTGCAGGAAATGTTGTGATGAGTAGGGTTTGCCAACTTGAAATTAGAATGAATCTCTAATGATAGAGGAGAGGTCTAAATCGCGTCAAATTGATCGTTATCGATAATGTAATAAAATATCTGATTCAATAACGTAATAACTTTTTTCCCATAATGTAATACGTTATAACATTAATGACTGGTTACATTATTGGCTTGATAAAAATAAAAAAAATAAAAACTTTACTAATTGGAGGCGATAATGTAATAACATGCTTATATCACTATGTTTAAGTTTTATTTACTATGAAGTGTCAGAATTCCAAAACACTTGCCCTACTGTAGCTTCTTTCAAATAGCTTTCTCAAAAACCCGACCAGTCCTGACCCCTGAATCTTAGCGCGCGCTCGCTCTCTCTGTCTCTCTCTCAAGAGCTTCATTGGCATGAAAAGACAAATGATTATATTGCCAAAGCAAACATAGATGAACATATGCATACCTACACATACAGACATTTCACACAGGAAATCACTGTTAACATGGCGATGCGTGCCGATAGCATGTAACAATAATACTAACAGTAACATTAGGATGAACAAATGGTACATTCAACTTAGTGCATTGTTCAGCTGCCTATCCCTTAGGTTGTGAAAAGAGGCCAAATATTTGGCTGCTATTATGCAGCAGATTGGTTTTTCACCTAATATATATGTTGGTATCTCTGTATCTGTTTGGGCTTCAAAGTCATTGAATTTGTTTATAATTCTGGGAAAGAAGTTTACTTTAATGTCAGCGAATTTGTTGCGGTGTAGCAAGAAGTGTAGCTCTGTCTCTACTTCTCCCTGGGAGCACAGCCTGTCCTATCTGGGCAGCTAGGTCTGTCTGTGACGACCGGTCTCTAAGGCCAGACTGTGTTCGCTTAGTCTATACCTAGTCAGTATTCTTTTTAAGTTGCAGTCTGTTACTGTAGTCAGATATTCTGCAAGAGTGTAGTTTTTGTTTAAAGCCAAAAATCATTAAAGTTTGCTTTGAACTTTGGATGACTCAGTCCAATAATTTATAAATTTTTCCTTTTGCCTTGTAATAAAATGGTTGGGCCAGTTGTCTGTGAGCTGTGTTGAGGTTCCATATATGTTGTGGCCAGGGAGCAGAGATTGTGGACCAACTGGCAGAGGGGACTCTTTTCTGCTATCATCTCTTAGCATTTTAAGGCATCGTGATGATAGGATTGGGGGTCACTTATTTTGAGATGGCTATAGAATTGAATTGCTCTTTTTCTATCCATCCATCCATTTTTCGCCGCCGGGTCGCGGTAGCAGCAGGCTAAGCAGGGTAGTCCAGACGTCCTCCCCAGCAACGTTTTCCAGCTCCTCCTGGGGGATCCGAGGCGTTCCCAGGCCAGCCGAGATATATAATCTCGCCAGCGTGTTCTGGGTCTACCCCGGAGTCTCCTACCAGTAGGGCGTGCCCGGAAAACCTCCAACGGGAGGCGCCCAGGAGGCATCCTAATCAGATGCCCGTACCACCTCATCTGGCTCCTTTCGACGCGAAGGAGCAGCGGCTCT
>JAVQIZ010028574.1:0-17165 GCA_036023535.2 Galaxias brevipinnis
CTCCATAGACAAATATCGTGTTATTGTCACGTAATATTGGCTTTTTACGTGACAGTACCACGAAATGAGACAATCTAAGACGTGACTATATCACGAATCGGAGTGTGACTGGGTTGGTGTAACACAATGTACAGTTTAGATCACAATGTAGGGCTAGTCCTAGAAGCACGTTTGGCAATAAACCAGTCCAAAATAGCTCCTCATTGCCTATTTATTATAGTTGTTTTCTACAGCGTTAAGGTGAAAAAATAGTAACAATAGGCATCTAAATTAGGTGTGACAGTTTACTCAATCCTAGACACAACTGCTTTTGTAGCGGAACAGCTTACAATAATATTCAAATACAAATTACATAATAAAAAAACTAAATTGAACAACCAATAACTTAAGAAGCTGAAATGTCATGAAAGTGTGCAGTATTATTTGAAAACGAATACCTTGTAATTCATGGGTTGTAATTTATTGTGATGGGGGCAGTTCCACTCATACAATAATATACTGCAAGTGTTCTTCATATATTTATTCATCTTAAAATGTAATACATCAATAATTTCCTGTCAGATTTCAAACTCACTGAATATTATTTGTCATCTCTGGACATTGTTTTCCCAAATGCAAATTTCCCTGCTTAGCACTAAACCAAAATCTGTGCAATTCTGGCTGTCTCGGTAGGATTATGCACACATTTTACTAAACTAATCTAGCAAACCACTTTTTAGGTTTAACCATGTGGGTGGCTAGATAGCTCAGTCACATGTAGAGCATGAATCGTACATGATACTAGATACCAAAACCTCCGTTGATGGATATTTACATTGCAGTGCCATGGACGGAAAGACCAGAAACAGGGAAATCTCCCCCATTAAATCCCATGATTGGGTACACCATATAACCCTCTAGATTTAATTCGCTGGGGTTGAACTAGCTCATGTGTGAACCCCAGGTTAAACACTAACAGAAAAATGCCCAAAGACAACATGTGAACCCAATTTATTTATTTGACAAATCTCAGTCATCACACCAACTTATTTTACAAAACAAACTTACAAAAGCACAATACCTCATGTGTTAAAAATGTTGTGATCTGAAAGGCCTGGTTATATAATCAGAAATAAGTTGTTAAATAACAAAGTAACATAATTGTTGTACAAAAATGGTTGCACTAAACAGTCCATAACAATTTAAGGCTTACTGCATCTTTGCACTGTTTGAGTTGAAGGGGCTCATAAAAGCAGAATGCCTTGAATATGCATTACTGTATTTCTCTTCACAAGCTTTATAGATTCATATGTATTACACTTCTACAGCAGCAAGTACAGTTGAGAGCTTACACTCTTAAACATGCTTCCCCAAAACATTTCCAAACAAGGCAGAACTTTTGAAATGACTTAAGTCATCCACAACGAAAATGGAAAATAAATCATTACCAATTGTCCCCACAGCTGTCAACCAACATGACGACCTGGAGTAAATCTTAATCAGAGGGTGAGCCTAGCATAGGTGTGTCCTGAGGCTCAGGCTGAAACGGCAGCCCTTCCTCACCCTCCGACCCTACACTCAGTTTCTCTATGACTGAAAGAAAGGGACTGTCTAAGCAGGCCTCCATGGATGCATAGATGAGGTAGAGGAGGCAAGCAATGATGAGGAAGACCAAAATCTGGACCCACAGCGGAACAAGGCGGCGCTCCACCCACCGACTCTCCAGTGTGGCTGGACTGACTGGGGTTTTAGGGATGTCTGGGTACTTGAACTTGATAGGCCGTTCAGCTGCGCCCTTGATTGGCATCCGACGGGTGGCACTGGAATACAAAACCTGTTTTAAAAGCGCCATGTCCAACACCAATGTGTTAAAAAAAAACAACTCAAAAGCATTTTTTTTTTTTTGCTATGATTTGAGTGTGTTGAGTAATTGAGCAAAACGCTTTATACTAACAGAATGTATTCATAGCACATTGGTGTGGATTGCATTTAGAAAATGGTAGAATCCTCTAATTCCTATCTGGATAGGACGCTTGCCTGATGCCAGTGGGTGGAGTGACTGTATTTGGAAACATCATCTTGAGTACATCGACCACTGGCTCCTGAGGATAAGAAAGCATAGCGTTAACATCATAAGGAGTACTAACAGATTAGATCAGTCAGTGAACTTTATATGCAGTGACTGTTGCAGTCCCTAAAAAAGGCAAGCCAGGTAGAAGGGAAGAACTGGTGAAAGGGAAGATTAGTGATTCCAATTACCTTTTAAGAACTGCATCTACAGTCAGAATTGTATTAGATGAAGCTACAGTATGCTTCTTGTGCACAATCATAATGATAAGCTGTGCAGTGTTTGCTTCAAGAAGAGACAAGGTACAGTATTTCCTTGTAACCACCTCCCAGGTCAAGTGACATGCAACAAACCCATTCACATGTGAATTAAACATAGTCACAAACTAGTAAATATGAAATATGCATGTGCCTTGCTTTGCGGTTTGTATGAAGAAACAGAGGTAGCCATGTTCAGTGAACGGTTAGTCATGGTAAACTTGTCCACCAGTGGCAGGGGATCCTGCTAATAAAGATTAAACAAACCCAATTATTGCATATACAGTGTACAATTCAGCTCATCAATCCTGACCAAACCACAAATAGCCAACCACCAACATGTAAGAGTAACAAAATACAATGTAAAACAAATAGCTGCTAAAAACATATTTATTATGGTGACTGTTCTTGAAATGTGTGCATAAGTGATCATTTTTGCAACACATATAGCTTAATTCTACCTTGAATGCCTTAATATTGTAAATCTACCATGTACCTGCATATTTCTGGCACATAACTACAGTAGGTTATACAGTTGAGAGCATCCAACCTGTTGAGTGTGCTGTAATAGATTTTTTTTTTTTTATTAAATGTTCACGCAAGTGTCACTATTACTGTTGCCTTGTTTGTTTTACTGACCCTGTAGGCCTTAGACTTAGGTTCTTGTAAATCACTCCCACTACGCACTCTCCCCACGACTGCATTCAGGGCGAGTGAGCGCCGCCCCTCAAGCTGTGCTTATGAAGCAAAAAAAGTTAAAGTAGTTAGTTACTCAAGTCAGCGCCACAAAATTGGCATAAAAATACGCCAGTAAGATATTAGAAAGAAAGTCAGACATGCATTTGTTTTAAGTAAAACTTCCCTCCTCCACCATCTGAGTGATACTGAAGGTCTGAGAGGAGGAGGACAAGTTCCTGTGTTTGTCCAATAAAGAAAATGGCTGAAGGCGGTATACCTGTAGGGTGAAGTGTGTTAACAACATAAGCAAAAATGTGTTATAAAACAATCCTCATAGCATCCACACATGGTTTTGGTCCCCTAAACATGAACCATATTTACAATCTTATGTGTGTGAAATAGTTTTTGTTTAAACTAACAGTCCAGAGGTGGGCATAGAATATACCCCTGATTCTGAGAGCTGGCCCACAGAGGATGTTCTACTCAGCCCTGAGCGGGGACCCGACTTATCCAATGTGTTCATCACATTCCCTGCATTCCTCCTGGGATTAGATTTCCTGTGTCGAGAACCTTCCCTTTTCCACTGGGGTAAACCAGCAGTCCATCCATCAAACAAAAAACATTGGTTTAATAAAAAAACGATTATTATTTCAACTGTCAGTTGAACTAAATGTTAGATTTACCAGTCTTGAAGGCACAAAACACTGAGGGTAAAAAATGTCCCCATCTTTCCGAGAGTGCAACCACACCTATCAAACGCAAGAATTAAGGAACATAACAAAGAAACAACACTTAAATACTTAAAAATCTGGATATTAGCAAGGTTTTCCCTATGTGGCTTTTCAGGGTTGGAACTCTTAGCATCAATTACCACAAGGGGGCACTGCAGGCAAGCTTTCTACAGCAACAAATAGTTGCATTAAATACAATACAAGGGGTCATAGATAATCCATCGTTTGATGGCACTACAGCCTACACATGATTGATTAAACCTACGTTTGCTTTAGTGCAAAGATACTTTAATAAAGACATTCAGAGGAAGGTAGCCCTCACCTGACTGATTTCTTGCTGGTCCTGATCCAACTTCAAAGCAGTCTCTGGTTCTGCATGTTCTGAATCTGCAAAAGCAAAACAGCAAGGCAAATCTTAGCAGATGATTACCCTCAAACTACACAAAATAATAAAAAAAGATTCAAAAAATATAAACAACCAAAATAAATAAAAATTATTCTTACCGAAACTGTCATCTACATCATCTTCCTCTGCCTGTTCTTCTCCCTCATCACTGTCTGAGTACTGGCCTGCGTCCCCTCTGCCATTCAGGTCGGGTTGGCTTGAAGGCAGCAAAATCTTCTTCAGCTTCCTTTCATAGATGGCCCTGGTGGTTGCTATGACAGACATTCCCATAAATCTCCAGCTAATGTAATAATGGCCCCCTTCAAAAACGAAGATTCAAAAGTTTACCTTGTGCCTGTAATCTGATTGGTCTCTCACCTACTATCGGCCCTGTTTTGACTCCGTGTTTAAGCAGCGCTGCTTTGAGATCGTCATCAGTCAGCCCAATGAGGTCAAACATATCTGAAGCCTGAGTCTTCTCTTCCTGGCAGGGCAGAACAATACCACATAATGAGAACAAAATAGGCTTTAATTTTGAACGGACTCTATTTATAAATATAAATAAAGATTTTCATTTTGTTGTTAATGTAACACCATATAATAATGAAAAAAGTAAACAAAGCCAATAAACATGACGTCTGGATGGACCCCAGCCATGCCCTATCCTCTACTGGATCACACAAAAGAAGTGTGCTGAAGCAAGCCTTGTCCTGCACTAATCAAAATAGGCTGCATGTGACTACACCAAACGAATCTTTTTTGCAATGGTTTTCTGTTCTGCCACACGACTTAAATACATCGGGATTAGTGGTTTCTATTTATTTTTTCTAACTGAACTTGCATTGTGTAGTGAGTCGATCAACGCCTCACACCTAATAAAGTTGCAGTGAATCAGTTGAATACTAGCTCTAAATAAAACAGGCATTGGCAAAGCACACATGGGTCATGTGGGTGGACTCACAGCGACATCTCGCGCCAGGTCATCCTCCTCATCGCTAGAGAAATCGGCAACACTTTTGTGAGAGATGTGCTTCAAATACAGCTCTAAATAAACCTCCTTTTTGCTCTCCGTAGATGGCAACGTAATGTTGTGTGCAATCAATTCAGTTTTCAGTCTTGATTTAGAAAACTGATCGGGATTCTCCTCAAAGACCGGCATGCTAGAATAGAAGATATAATCCTAGTTCACGTACAAGTCTACTTTATAATAAATATTAATAAAAATAAAGTCTGGTAACGTTAGCTACGTTTACTTGGTCTTCTGTAGTTGATCCTGGCCGTGTACCCTGAAAAGCCCATGTCCTTACTAGTACTACTACTACTAATGACTTGCAGCTGTCCGCTCCTTTGATTGACAAGCTGGGCCTGACCGCCCTGCCCGAGTCACGTCACGGCTCAGTCTGACAGCAGGTGCATTATGTTACTCGAAGCCAACGTTACTTTTAAAGCTTGGCATGTTTGCAAAATGTAAGGTTTAATTATGTAGCAGATTATCTTAATTTTCCTAAACTACAGGAATGTTACCGTATGAGACAAAGTTACCCTTAAAATGAATTTGTAGCTAACACGCCTCATTAGCCAACGTTGCACTGCAACTTCGATTTGCAAAGCCTAGGAGAACAATGGTGGACTTCTCTCAGTCAAAATAATAAAGCTAGCTCTCTATCTATTTTTCAACGTAAAGTTTGCATTATGACCTATCAAAATAAATGATACAAATAAAGTGTGCAAAATGAATGAAATTGCAATTACTGCAAGAATATTGTAGGTTTGCAATTAGTACAGACAATTAACTTACCGACCTTAATTTTGCAGCTCTGTGTGAGTACTGTGAAGCCCCTCAGTCCTTGTTTGATTTGCCGCGCTGCACTCAGTGGAGTTTTATTATGATTGGATAAGAAAGGTGAAGCGTTGGGTGTTTTTTTTTTTTTACTCAGGGACCGACAGTCGGGTCCATGCGCTTGCGTAAACCAGCTGCAAACGACGTGAGGCTTCCGGAAAAGCGAAAAGAACAGTCAATATATTCAGTAACATATTAAATACTACTTGAAAAGCTGATTTCACTAGTCCATGGTTGCTTCTACAGTGAAAGTAAGTATATTAACTAGAAGTTCAACAAAGACATTTTAATATCTGGATTCGATCCATGTCCAAATGAATGCTGTCAACATCAATGACCTAGCTGGCTGACTCCCCATCTGCTCTATACTCTATGAGGCAACGAATTGGTATTCCGGTGGGAAATATAGGCTATAATAATATTTATCTCAAGGAGTTTACTTGGGATCGTTAGCAGCTGGCTCGCGCACACGCATGGACCCCCGTTAATCCAAATCTCGATTTCTGGAACAACGGCTCAGGTGCTTCTGTTTGACCTGGCGATCTTCCATCTTTGATGCAAATGATGAATAGCTTCTTGACCTTGAAATCTAAATTGAAGAGAATAAAGATCGTCTTTCAGAATGGCTGTAGTGGGTTATTTTACATTTTCAATGTAGCTACCAAATTCTCTTTTAATGCTTTTCCCTTCAAACTAATATAATGACATGTAGGCTATAGGAAACTATTACACTCACTCAATCAATACAAAATATGGGTTTGAGAGTGGTTGTAGACTTGATTGTCCACTCTGTCCCCAATGGCTTTCAACCCTACATGACATGTTTGAGAGAAGTCACATAGGAATAGAAAGCCATAAAACACAGTAGTGGTGGCATCATGAAGGGAAGGCAAACCGCTGGTGTAAAACATGTCTCTCTCTTGTTTGGGTAGGTGTATAGTGTAGGGAGTAGGTGTAACTGTGGCATCATGATCAGGGAAGGCAAACCACAGGTGTAAAACATGTCTCTCTTTAGTTTAGGTGTAGGGGTAGGTGTAGAGTGTAGGGTGTATAGTGTCAGGAGTAGGTGCAATGGTGGCATCATGATCAGGGAAGGCAAACCACTGGTGTGCAACATGTCCTTCTTGTTTTTTTGGCAAGTTCTATACTCTGCTCAGCCATCATGTTTAATGCAATCACAAGAAATTCACTTAAATTAACATCAAGAGCTGAAGATGAAAAAGAATAGAGTAACAAGGGCAGGTTGCAGGCAGCGCTTGGGATTTAAAACTCACATATACATGAATAATTAACCAAAGAAACTAACTAGTGGTGTTCTAAGTGGGATCCGGCAGGAAGGAAACGACAGTATCTAATTATTCCCTTTTAACAAATTCCTCTGAGAATAAATGTTTTATTCTTGACAGAGAAAATTTTAACACAGCGGACCACAATAGTATATTTAATTTTTCTCTCTGAAAGATATGTATGTCTTCAAGCCATTCGATTCCTTGGTTTGTTACAAAATAATCTTTGATTAAACCAGTTTTAAATTAATGAAACTAAAGGTACAAAACTAATCAAAAGTGTTCATGTCTGAAACAGCCTAGTTAGTGGATGCAAGGAAGGTTACGTAAACGGCCATGTATGTTTGGTGACAACCCTCTTCCTGTCTTTCTTGAACATAACCAAAAGGCTTAGAATATTCTCTGCCTCACTTTCGTTGTAAATCACCGATTTGTCTTATTAAAGCCAATCTCTATAATATGTTAAAGAATAACTTACATGTTTGTAGTTTGATCTTGTAGTTGTAGGTTGTAGTTGGATATTTATAAACCATTACATTCTAGACACGCTTCAAGACTATGTTATTTACAGTGACCCTGTGGCCTATTTATCCAAAGTTGTCAAGACAGATTTCCGGATAAGTCAAATACAAAATTCCTCCTGTACTGCAAGTAAATTAAGCCATGATTGATTAAAAAACGCACTCTGTAATGCTGTTTAATGTCTCTCTAGACATGATAAATGTAGGCTGTATAAACGTAACCTAAACTACTTTATAGCTATGTCACATTCTTCGGGAAAGATGGGTGAGTAAACCTGCTTCCACCTCATTTTTCATAGTACTTCTCTAAAAAACAAAGACAAAAGTAGTATGTATTTTACATACAAAATAGTCAACTAGCGATCAGTAATACGTTGTGTCTGTTGGGCAGCAAACTTCCCCAGGGCCAAACCTGCTTCGTATACAGTAGTGTGGTTAAAAAATATATATTTTGTGTGAAAGATGTACAGTGGGCTACCAAGAGGTACAGAAAGGGTAATTGCTATTATTGAATAGAGTGCATTTCTAAGGTATTTGAGGCATACAGGGGACCAGGTATTTGTCAGTCAGTGCTTTGAGGTCTTTTTTTCTGTGCTTCCCCTGTCTCCAACTCAAACAACAAAAGCCCCATTGAGAAAACCTCTAGAACCACCCAAAGCATCGTGCAACACTATAACGGTCTATACTGACAAGGAACGCCTTACAGTCGGTTGTTGTCCACTGCCTAAAACTGTTTATGGGTTACAGGAAAACATGATCATTTTAACCTCGTTTACAACCAGCCAATAACTAAAACGGTCACCCCCTGCTTAATTTAGGCTTAATACAACATTGAAATTATACATATGGGATAGTACAATCCAGCATCAGCATTTTAGACCAGGCAACAAACAATCTTTCATTTTACTTGCAGTCATTACTGCAGTGCTAATGGTCTCACATCCAGAGTGAACATGTGTGGCCCTTGGACATTAAATCCATATTATACACGAGGTGTGAATATACCTACTCTGTGAATTAGATGACAGCAGTAAGCTCACACAAACACACTAATGGGCCCACTCTCCCTAGATACTGTTAGTCCATCCCAGCTTGACAATCCCCCCCCCCTCCTCCTCCCCTCTCCAGGGAGGCTGCCCTCATGCATGTCTTGGCATAAATTAGCAAGGCCTCTGTGTCAGACAGCGGCCAGACAAGAAGGTGATTCTCAGCCACAGAGAGGATTAGCTATAATCCCAAACATCCTACATAGTCATTCTCTGCTGGGAGTCAATATCAGGATCATCCCACACCAGATGCGTATTTGTGTCTGTGCTTTCTAAAATGCATGTATTTTTAATATATCTGTGTGTGCCGCAAATTGTGTAACATAATCAAGGAAAGCAAAATGTTATACACAATTCAAATGACTTGTTGTTGCTGTTTTACATTGAATGATAACAATGCAGCAAAATAGCAAACATGCATAATATGCTGTTTCTAGGCTGCGGAATGCACTTACACTTTTTTAACAAGCTTTTGCTTTGTCACCATATAAGAAAGGGGTTGGTAGCTACCTGATGTAATTCCAAAATCATAAACATAATCAGTCATCAATATAGCTTAACCTGGCACATATCACTGTCTGTATTACACAACAACCATGCGTTCCCTCGCAATGCAAGCAGCAATTGTGATAGTAAAGCCTTTGTGTCAGTGCAAAAAAAAAAAACATTAGGCTAAGCAAGCTTATTTAACATTTTACTTTACAGGTATGAAACTCATAAAGATGACATGTAATAAAGTAAACTATGACATTCAATGCAATAAATCTAACACTTGCCTCAATTTTCTCCTTCCTGTGTCCTCGTCGGAGTGACTATGGCATCCCCTCAGCCTAATACTGTATGGTGAGACAATAGGTAATGGGGTGGGGGGGGGGGGGGAGGAGTTAACGTGTGAGCAGGAGGCAGAGTAGTGAGACAGAGCGGGGGTAAAGCAGAAAGAAAGCGAAGAGAAAGAGAGGGGACAGAGAGGGAGCCCTGGGAGATCAGTCTCTCTAAAATCAAGAATCTGACGAAACGTTACTGGAATGGCAATTTCAGAAAGCCCCAGATGCAATGTCAGAGAATACAGCGACAGAAAAAAAAAATCCCTCTTCACAGGGGAAATGAAAGGGAAAACACAGCAAGAGAATGGATTCCTAGCTTTAAACAAGTCCCTTTCTTAGCTTTTCTTTCAATAAGAGTTCTTAAGATTCCCGAGTTGGCAGAGTGCCCGTGGGCCTTGGATGGAGAGGGTGAAAGAGGGGGGTGAGCTCGGGGGTTTGCTATTGTGTTGGTTCCCTTCCTTTCAACCCTGGCACTCCAGTTGATCTTTGCAGGCGGTTGCTGAATATTCCAGTTGCTTATTCCTTAAATTGCAAGTTCAACCATCAAGTTGGAAAGCGAGTCTCTGAAAATGACGTCTCTATTTTTGTCAGATTTAAGATTTTGTACTTAGAGATAAGATCATAGCTAAAGGTCCACGGAATCCGAAAAGGTGTCCTAAACAGACAGTTGTACCTCGTCAATACTTGTAGATCTAAATATCCTCTTTTTTTGTCTCCAGAATTCCTTGTTGAGGCCTCTTGTCTTCCCTCATTGTCCTCTTAACAGTTCATCACTGGCAGAGGAAGAATGCTGCTTGCCTGGCGGTGGACGGATGAAGACAGCAGGTGTTGCTGCCCCTCTCTGAGGCACATTCATTCTCAGCTTTCTCTTCCTCTGTCCGTTTCCTCTTTAACACATCCCCCCACCCCTGGGCTCTGGGGCCAGGGTGGAGGTGGAGGGGTGGGGGATGAAGAGGGAGAGGAAGATACTGTATATACTACAACACAAAACACCCCCCCCCCCCTTCCGACTCAAAACGATACAGTATGCTGAAGATTGAATGAATGATGTCATGACACCTGATTAGAATGACAGATGAGCAAGCTTGGTGAAACGAGAGCGGGGTTAGCTGCTGGTGTCGATGTAGGGGGGATTAGTACAAACGCCTCTCTGGCTGTACATTCTCAGCGCAGCTTGTGCTGCATCAGTGCATCAAGAAATGCCCCCTGTTTTCAGGCACAGCCCCCCGCTCCAAAGCCCATCCCTCTTTCCCTCGCCTCTCCTCTAGCCCTCCTCTCAAATAGACACACAGACTCAGTTCATTACTATTCAGCAGGCCTCTCAGAGACACGCATCGCTGCCCCACTCTCCACGGCTAGACGGAGGGGAGGAGGAGAGGAGGGACAAAAGGGAGCCATATCTTATAATGGAAAAGAATAAATCACAATAGTGTTATCTCTGTCCAGATGTGTGTACAAACCGTTTACTAGACGGCTGTCTGTGGTATACTCCAGTAGTTCCATTTTTTTTTCTCTTGCTTTTTCGCTTGTTGACAGCGTATGTTCAGGTAAACAATGTTGGCTTAATCCTCATCAGAAGCAGCCCCATCTCTCTCCTTATATATCTCTGAAAGAGCAACAAATGGCAGTTTCATGCTTTGTACGGATTGAATTAAACCGCCACTTGTCATTCATGAAGCCAAAGAGGGCTTGAGTTCTATGCTTCTTTAAGAACATCGTCTGTGCTGATGAATATTCTGACCTATAATTCCTTTTTCAGTAATTCCATGTACGTATTTCATAAGTAGACATTCTCTGCATATCATTCTAAAACACCCTGTTACATTGCATTGTTTTATTCCCCCAGCTCATTATTAAACTAATCCAATTTCTCATGTAACTTTTTTTGCTCTCCCACGGATTTCTTGTTTAATTTTAATCCATCGTGTATCAAGAAGGAGGCCAAGAGTGAGACTTGGAGCAACGTTTGCCCTTTCGAAATGGAATCCTACTAATGAGAGTTGAGTTTACTAGAGCTAACAGACTTAGACAATGGTTTATCTCAGCCATAGAGAACACCTGGGATTTCAGCCATCGGACTGACCTTTAAACCGGAGCTCTACCCTGCAAGAAGTGGAAGGAGAGCGATGGTTTATGAGTATGTTACAACATCTGTTTCTTTCTAGCGTACTGTTCTTGTTTTCAGTATTTGTGGGTCTTGGATTTTTTTCTTTCTTAAATTCTTTGTTATAGGCGTTGATATAATAGTTTAATACGAGCCACAGACATGGGATGTCGGAGAGAAATTGGCCATAGAGGCTACAGCCCTTCATATTATGATCATTATACGCAGCATTGGGTATAGAGTCTAATTAAAATTGGACAATATGATAGCCTTTCATTCATAGCTGTTATTATTTCCAGCCATTGTTGCTGTATTCCTATTTGGATTATATAGTTAGAATAGTCTGACACAAACCATTATCTTCAAAGGCTCCTGATGTGATTGGGAGTTTAGCACTTTGAAAACCTGGGTGGGCATCATTCTGCCAGAAGTGCCTGGATGAACAGCACTGCTTGACTGAACTTCAATCTCACTCCGCCAAACGAGGATATTTAGTGGGCTTGGGGGTGGGGGGGACTGTTGAGGAGTGATGCTTCACGCTCATTTGATCACAGTCATTTCCTAGTATGAGTTACACTCCTTGCATTCGACCACTGACCCCCCTTCCCTGAGAGTGCCCTCATGTTTTATGTTTGTCATATAAAAAGTTCTCACACATCATTCACTTCCGATTACACTATTGCTGATCTAAAAGAACAAAGTATTCATTTAGTTTTGTCATAAGTTACTTTGTGTGACTTGAGTTTGAAACAAGAAACAGGGTAACTTTACAGCCTACTGCTACACTACCACTATCTACGCTCTGCAGACCCACCGTGGTCAGCTGTCTTTTCAGACACATTTATGTGTCTATTTTGGGCGGGAGGGGAGGGGCCATAGGGGCACACTTGGGGTATCTGTCCAGAGGGGCAGAGACTTTACCCAGATCATGTGCCTATAGATGGGCGACATCTTCGTTCTGTTATAGCTCCAAGAAGTCTTAGTTTCATTGCACACCGAACAACTAACACTATAGACATTTTATAATGAGTTTTTGAAAATTAAACTGCTTATCCAGGAGAACTATGATGACTATGATGCTTTGGAAATTAGTGTTTAATTCGGACTTCCAAAGAAATATCTATTTCTCAGCTTCTCCTCTGTTGTCCTTCGGCAGCAGTAGAGACAGTGTGGAGGTGCATGTGCTCCATTGGAAGGATTTACAACACTGGGTAGCCACCGGCGTCCTGCAGCCAGCTTCACCTGACCCCTGAGGAAAAAATGGAGCAGAGGCCCTACATCACAACAATGGCTTAGAAACAAAACAAAAAAAAAAGGGGGGGGGGGCAAGAAAGTGAAAAAGTGAAGCATGCAGATTAAGATTCCTATCACAGTGTGACCTGGCACCATTTCAGACCTCTGATTGAGAGTGTTGGCAAAATGTCAGGCTATGGTGATGAGAGAGAGAGAGAGAGAGAGATGGGGGGGGGGGGGCAAGGGTGCTTTTCTCCTCACTTCATGCCCAGCCACGGTTGCCTTGTTGTTTATGTGGCTGGCATACCAAATGTCAGCAGACTGCAACCAAGAAACAGTGTGTGTGTGTGTGTGTGTGGGTGGGTGGGAGTGTGTGTGTGTGTAAACAAGTATACACGTTTGGCCACAGATATGAATTATTTGCAAACAAAATGTCCTTCATTAAATAGGTTGTCTAGCCCAAATGATTTTTATTATGTGTTTCAGTTTGGGAATGTTTTATTTTTGGTAGAAATTACTTCCATAGTTTAATGTGTATTAAAAACATTACCACTAGATTATTTTGTATGCCAGTATTTATGCATGGCTAAAGGAACCACTATATTCATCTGACCTAATAGTTCCTTCTGTTATTGCGGAAAGGGTGCGCCATCTAGTGGTGTTATTGAGCACCGTTGTTGGTAAATTTTTTCTGAAGATTCAACGTTAGAACTTATTAGTGATACAAAACTTATTTTGAAGCAGTAAGTGTTGTATGCAAGTTTTGTACAAATCTGTTCTTATTAGGATCAGTATGACCTCTTTTAGCAAGTTATAGTTTGGTTTAGTTCAACTGCAAATTCATAAGGTCACACAAAAATAGTAGGTAAAGCTTGTAATTACAATATAAATGGTTATTCCCTTCACAAATGATCTTATCATGGAAGTCCACTATAGTGAAAATCCTCTACAGAGGATATAAGACGAGATATTTTAAAGTATACTTGATATTTTGCAACTTCTTTCCAAATGTATCTCTCCTATGATGTTCATTGACCCTGTTGGTTGACAATTACCTAAACAATAAGTCACTTTTGTGTTGGTATAACTGAAGAAAAGGAAGTAAGAAAGGATGAAGCATGTTAATCAATGTCTTTAAAACAAGCAGGCATATATTTCTCAAGATTTAGGACTGACCAGCATCTCTGCATTGGAAGAGAAGCTAGCAAATCAGTTACACAGTCATGAAATTAGTGGTGACTGCTGGCCAGGTTTACCCACTTGCACATGGAGTCACTGTGCATTTGTAAAGACTATCACATTATACAAAAAAAACTTTACTTACTGTTGTTTGTTCTTAAAAAATAAATGGAATAACTACTGGAAAGTTCTTTCAAGATGTTTCCTCATTATTACATTCAACTTCTTTCCAAACCTAAACTGATGTAATTCAAACACCAACCTAGGGCTAGCAATATCTTTATTAATGATAAATGATAACCAATTGTTTTTAATGCCCTGCATTTGACCCAGATGCCCACAACTAGATACAATCAGACTTGACAATGATTTATGATGTAATTTATAAACCCTGGAGTTATTTGAGCAATACAAACTCTGTAAAAGACACAGAAAGATAGATGATAGCTAAATCAGAAATGGGGCTAGTTGTTGGCTCAAACACTTGCCCTACACTTTTAGTAGGATTTATACAGTACCAAATATAAATCTAAAAGCTAATCGGATAAGTTAATCGGATATGAAAATCAGACTTAGGATATCCCTGCTAAATCATTTCCACACTGTGGTTGGAGGTTTAATACAGCCCTGGTGCTATAGCAAACCAAATAGAGCTAAATACATAACCATAGTCTCTTTACATTGTCAACCTCCTGAACTTTAAACCTTACAGCACACAGGTAGAATGTGTAAGATATCATTTGAAGTGATTCAAGATACACATTTCCTTGAATGGTAAATATGTTATTAACTGTGCAATAACATATATATTGTTATTATATAGTTTTCTCCTCCACGATCTACCAGTACTTTTTTGGTTAGCCAAAGTTTGAACCTGTATGTATGTTCTACATATATGAAATTAGAATGCATCTAGACATATTTCATATATCTCAATGAAATATCATAGAAGATTTCACATAAGCTCTGGATGTTTCTGCATTGATTCATGGATAATGGCCTTATTCCACATTTTATTAAGTTATATTCTCAGGAAGTGCCATGACACACAGATTGCAACAGACTTATTTATTCTTTTCTTTGTGAAAGCAAATCATTGACACTTGATTAAGGCACTCACAGGTGATAAAAAAAATCTCCAATTTACACATTAACTATGGAGGACATCCTTTCTTAGTTAAGCATGGAGGAGGGAACCAGCCCAAAAATCTATAAAAATAAAGCCTTTGGATTGGGCAAATATTCGGAAAGTAACACTAATCTAAGCACCTGAATGCACTAAAGATACGTGCCAAACACGACAGACAGAAAACCTAATACAAATAAGTACAATTCCTTTAGCAGAACAATTTGGTTGATTAACCGCAGCTTTTTCATTGATAACTATCCTTTTGAGGGGGAATTTATTGTGTTTTTTCCATACTGTATTGGCCAGGATGTTTGTGGATGAGCGGATTCTAACACTATTCAAACGCAACTTCCATCACACCTTAACTTACTGGAGTGTCTTCTTCAGTTTTGGACTATGTATTGCTTTTCTCGGACCCACAATATTGGACCTGCAATGCCAAACACAATCGACGTTAAGTCAAATTACTTGGGTGTTTTTCTCCCAGCAGTTCTGCTTACTAATAGGCAGTTCTATCGCTGGTGTTTTTAAGAAAACGTGAGTAATGTAGCCATCTGTGCTACTGCATTGGACACACAAAATATGCCTTATGTTCATTTACTTTGTTTACATGTATAATATATGGTTCCAGACTTTATTTGACTTTTAAACTTTATTTAAATGTTTCGCTTTTTTTATTATATTAGCAAGTTCAGCATTTATTGACCTTGAATTTTAACATTGAATTCCCTTGCCTTTATCATGCAGGTTGTTCAGTGCCCTATCTGCACTGTTTGTCTCTGCTCTTGTCATCTCAATCATATTTGCCATAATACCTTTCTGCCATAATGTCCTGCTACTGGCGGTGGCCATGGCTGTGTCCGGCATGGCCATGGGTATCATCGACACGATTGCCAACATCCAGCTAGTCACCATTTATCAGAGGGACTCAGCCGTGTTCCTGCAGGTGAGAAAGAGAGAGAGAGAGAGAGAGAGAAAGAGCGAAAGAGAGAGAGAAAGAGACTGTCAATGTACAATTCAACAGTGACTCACACCAATTACTACCAGCCGTGATGAACCAACAATGTGGATGGAATATTTACCTGGGTTTAGATATTGTCATAGTCATTGTCGACTTGCGCGATACAATTACCACTTAACATTCCTCCTGAACTTTTTCCAGGCCTTACACTTCTTCATTGGGTTTGGGGCTCTGGTAAGCCCCCTGATCGCCGACCCTTTCCTTTCGGAGAAGGGATGTGGAAACAGCACGGGGAACGTCACTGAGATGCTGCACCACTTCAGGTACACGATGAGGAACAGCCCCATAGCATCACACAACATCAGCCACATCATGGACACTGTGCCCCTGCACGAAGAGGAAGAGTCGCCTGTGTCCTATGCCTTCTGGATCATGGCCTTTATCAATGTAAGACACTGAGTAATTTGTAGTGCATGGTAGTCTGGTGTAGATCCTTTTTGAAATCGTATATCTAGGAGAAGACAGACATTTATTTTGATCAAAGTTTCAAATGAAAAACATGCTGCATTCTTCTACCAGTGCCCTGACTAGTCACTGCAAATTCACCTGGAGTCGGTCTGTTTGTCCTATGTGTGTGAGCAAGTCTGTCGTAATATGTTGGGTGTGCAAGTCTGGCGCAAATTGGCTGCCGTGGTATCACTCAGACTGAGTTTTGTGTTTGATAGCTGTCGGTCCATTCGTAGTACATTCTGTGTTATTAATTGGCAACCAATGTGTGTAAAGCGTTTTGAGTGTCTAGAAAATCGCAAAAAATTTGATAAATGAATTATTATTATTATTATTATTATTATTATTATTATTATTATTATTATTATTATTATTATTAATAATTAATTGATAAGCGCAGATAGATTTTGATCTGAGGCTATCATACATTGATCATT
>JAVQIZ010028577.1:0-17492 GCA_036023535.2 Galaxias brevipinnis
ACCCTACACACTGTGGATTAGTCTACTATAACCCTACACACTGTGGATTAGTCTACTCATACCCTACACACTGTGGATTAGTCTACTATAACCCTACACACTGTGGATTAGTCTACTCATACCCTACACACTGGATTAGTCTACTCCTACCCTACACACTGTGGATTAGTCTATTCGTAACACTTTATTGGACACTATTAAATGGAGATAGATTCTTAGAAAAGTGCATTAATTTCCATTTTTATCTGAATGTCTGAATGGTGTTACGCTTCATTTGAATTTTGCACAACTCACCCATCCTGCACAATTAGCCGCACACCTGCAGTCTACCTCGCTGAGGCGTTTCCATATCAGACCAGGTGCTCCTAAGGACCCTTGTTTGGTTCCCCTTTCTTGCGCTCCAACCAATCGCTTTCATCTCTTTCTTTCTTGACCATTGTTCAGAATTACTTCCATATCTGTAGAATCCCATTAAATATGACGTGCCCTGTCACCATAATATAACATGCTTTGTTGATCTCTCTAATATTTCTCTTCTCCCTCGTGTCGGGGTCCAATTGAGCCAGTGCCAAATATGTGGCGTGCCAAGGTTTAGTTGGCACAGAGGAGTCCATTTATCGACTTTCTTTCTCGCTTGCTCCCTCTATCTGTCTCCCTCTCACTCTCTCTCTTTCTCTCTCCGTCTTAATCTCCTTCTCTTTCCGTTTTCTAGCGAACGTTGTAGAGGAGTGAGCTGCAGAGTAGGTGCAGAGCCTCTCGCATCATTAAGCCATCCTCTAGAGAACCTCTCTCTTTTTCTCTCTGTCTCTGAGCACTTCTGCCCGTTTAACCCCTGCCTCCTCCCCCAACCCGCCTCTGCTGCAGGATGCCAAGTTTGTGGAGGAGCGGCGGAAGCAGCTGCAGAGCTACCTGAGGATGGTGATGAACAAGCTGGTGCAGACGCTGCCAGAGTTCACGGCCCGGCCCACCAAGGAGAGCCTGCTGCAGCTGCTGCCCTTCTGCCTGTGGGTGAACTCCCGCACCTGGACACACACACACACACACACACACACACACACACACACACACACACACACACACACACACACACAGCTGGAAGTGTGGAGGAATGGAGGCTTGCGGATGTGAGCAGACATACTAATGTGTGAGCTGGCACTAACCCTCACAAGCCCAAACAGAATGAGCAAGCACTCGGTCAGGGCTGTACTGGACTCCCTCACACACACACTGGCTAGCACACGTAAAGTTAGCCCATGCAGTCAGACGCACGCTTTGAACCCACCGGACACCTTGTTTTTCCCAGGGTCGTTTTTTTGTCATTTCCTGTCTGCCGCGCGGCCAATTTCCACTTCCTGCGACCACTCAGCGAGGGCGACCTATCGCGGCGGTCCCGACTGGGACTCTCATATCCTGCTTGTGGATAGCCATCGCCCCGTCTACTGACTGGCTGCAAAGCCCCCTCGTCACAGGCTGGTAAGGGGGGAAGTGCCTGGCTCAAGGTTCTCGGTGGTCCCGGATGTGAAATGGTGGACCCTTGCCTTCACCGCCCCTGCTGTCATCGGATATCGGACCGGCAACCTGCGCGGGCATTTGTCTCCATGACAAACAAACACACACACACACACACACACACACACACACACACGCTCATGCACACCGGATCTTTGTCTTACTTGCCCGCGCACACACACACACACACACACGCGCACGCACGCACACGCACGCACACACACACACACACACACAGACAGGCGAGACAAGGTTCCCGGCCATCAGCCTAATAGGATGTTACCGTCCCTCCTTGGGCCCATCAGAATCCATTAGAGAGTGGTGATGGGAGTTGGCCTCTGTTTGTACAGGAGCTCACTGTCTGCCACGGGGAGACTGGACAAGGCCAGACAGCCCTCTCTTACCCAACCAGGGGGACTGGGAGGAAAAGGAGAGGTGCAAATTGAGGAAAAGGAAGGTGAAAGACAAACGAGGAGTAGAGAGAGAATGTCGGCGAGATAGAGGTGCTATTGTGATTAGTGGAACGTCTTAGAGAGAGAGAGAGAGAGATCCTAGCACACTTCTCTCCCAGTTCTGTGGCTTTTGTACATTCCACATACAATCATTCATGATCCTTTCTGTGTGTACAAGGCCTCGCAACGCTTTGCTGAGAACACACAGCATGCACTGTCATAGCCATGCTCACCGTCATAGCCATGCTCACCGTCATAGTCATGCTCACCGTCATAGTCATGCTCACCGTCATGGTCATGCTCACATGAGAGCTCTGGCTATTGAGATTTTTCCAGACTTCAGCTCCAAGGTGGTCTGCGTGGAGTCTTTTGTTGTGGAGGACAATGTGTGTTTATGTGGAGTTATGTAAGAGCTGACGACGGTTTAACATTATTGCAAGGGAAAGGAGGGAGGGTGTGTGTGTGTGTGTGTGTGTGTGTGTGTGTGTGTGTGTGTGTGTGTGTGTGCGCGCGCACAAACGCATACGCAAGGGTAGGTGTACTGTCACGTCAATAGTCTATGGGCATGTCTGTGTAGAGATTTATAGTAAATGGCACTATACTATATCTGGAGACCTGTGTTTGTGAGGCAAGGCTAAGTGCTCCGTGGTCCCCCATAGACCAGCCTGTCCCCTGCAGCCAGCTGATGGAAATACTCCACATGTCTATTCACAGAGCTGTAACACCCCCCCCCCACCCCACGCAAAGTTAAATATTATATCCAGGACAAACACATGCTGAGAGCAGAAAAAAAATCATAATTACAGATGCTTAATTAATTTAGCGCATCTTGAGATGTTGACCTAGTTTGATTTGAACACGGGGAAAGAGGAGAGCCCTTCATGCTCCCTGAGCGCTGTCCCCAATTTCAATCTCATTCTTGTTTTTTGAGGCTGGCATCATAGGCACTCTGCAGGGACAGCCCCCTTCTGTCTCTGTCCTCCAACCAGCACACACACACACACACACAATGTTTTACCTTGTTTTACCTTCCCATCCTCCGGTGCTGCACGGAACGTTTCTCCCTGTGCTGAATGGGAGAGAGGGAAAAAACACCCAGCATTTACCAAAAGGTCTGACAGATACGTCGTGCCTCCTCTGTCTCGAGGAAAGAGTCTTTTTTCCAAATCATCCCCGGGGAAGATTGCGTAGTCGTCTGGAGTGGTCTCGCTCCGTCCCCCGCCTCTCCCTGAAGAGCGGCTAACAGCTAACACCACTCACCTCTCCTCCATTTATCTCCCTGATGAGCGCCGCTCCCTTCGGATGCCGACCAGAAAGGAACTCTGGTTAGCCTGTCGTTGTCCAGGTAACCAGGTCAGGGCCAACGCTAAGTGGTCAAAAATCAGCCCCCCCCCTCCCTCCACTCGGCGATGGCGTGAAGTAAAAGGGAAAAAAGAAAGCAGGATTTTTTGGGGGGGGGGGGATATCCGCAATGACTGTAATTTCCTGCCGTTCAGTCAGGGCTGAATTGCGGCTCGTGAGCCACTTTAGTGGTGTTGAGAAGGAGCCATAGTCAATATGGGAGAGCTGTTCATCTCACAGCTGAAGGGCCTGGAGGGTTGGAGCGCTCTGGTAAGGCCGCTATGAATGGTTAAGCCAGACCTATGGTTATTGGGGGACTAAATGGGGGATTTGATACTTTGTAATTGAGACTTAGTAGAGTCTATTTGACCGTTGGTTATTGTCCCGCTCTGGTTTCTGTTATTTGATTTGTGGATGATAAATGGGTGGGTGGCGACGTCTCCAGGGAAATGGCAGACAATGGAGTAGTTCTGAGGCATGGTGTGGCTTTTGGAAGGCTTCCCGTGCTGACCCCTATAACCCCTTGTTTTCTCCCCTCTCTCCAGAGACACACCCCAGGCCAGTGATGGAGGGGCCAAGATGGCCCGCTCCAAAGCCTCCACCCGCTTCCCCCGGCTGGGCCGTGGCCGCACTCCGGACGCCCGCCCAGAACCCCAGAGCGGTGACCTCTAACTGCTAAAGGGATTTCTACCTGCTCTCTGATTGGCCTAGAATAAGGAAGTCACTTCTGTCCAACCGGTCTGTGATCAGCAGCTGGGAGACGTGATTGGCTACTGGTGGGGTTGGGGACATTGCAGCACACCTCCCTGCGGACATCTTCCTTTCCCCAGTACTCTGATGGACTACACTCGCGGGGCTACTGATAGACCCTTACCATCCTGAGGAAGCTAGTGTAACAACAGAACACGACGGCTGAAGTTACACAGCCATTTGGTTTCTTCATCCACCCTGGTTTTGTAGTGAAACTATTTCGCCGTGGTGGTGCCTAGCCCACCGGGTAGATATTGTCAAGTGTTCTTTTGGAGAATGTCAGCATTCCAGTGCCATCATCATTTTTGAACGCCAAATTCCCTCAATCCCCAGTCACGGACCGCTGGGCAGTTAGCCTTCATCTCCTCTACTGCTCCTGCTACTGCTACTACTACCACCGGGACAAACAGCACGTCAAACCACACGCTCCCGTTCTCCACATACTACAAGGAGGAGATGTTCAACATGTATGCCGGTGGACTGGGAATCGGGCGTCTCGTGGTGATTGTGAAGCGATTGTGACTGCCTCTACAAGGTCTAGTTTACTTCAGACGTGACAGGCACTTGAGGGGGGGAATCTGCTCGCTAAGACGTGTGAAAAGGGTGGCTTGGAACGGCGGTCTGCACGCCGCGCTAAGACAGGCCCTCATGCATATGTATTACCCCAGTGGCTGGAGAAGCCGCTGAAACGAGAGATTATTACATTTGAAGGGATGGCGGTGGTTTTTATCTGAAGGTCTTCTCCTAATTAGAGCCACAAGAATTGTTCATTATCCATGGCATTTAATTAACATACAAGGCCCCTCGTTAATGGTTCTTTAGGATCATAATGTTTTGATGTGAGTGACCGAACATATTGATGCTGATGTTTGTGGATGTCTCTTAGAAGGATGTCATGATTGAGACAACTATAGTTGACATATTTTGAGTAATTATTGCACATGAAATTTGAGTTTTATCTGAGTTTCTCATGGGAGGATCTACAAATAAGCGTGCTGTTCCTCAAATGTCCTTGTTACCATTGATTAACCAAGAAATCCTATTTGAAGAGAACTGTTCGCACGAGCCCAGCAATCAAAGGAGAACTGACTCAGAATCAGAGCGAGGAGGGCTGCACCAAGCGGACATTTCTTTTCTATCTTTTGTTTTAAAGCACAGCAATCAAGTATTTGATCTTTGTGCCATTTGTTTTAACGATGACAAAAGACCCTGCTGTTGTGATCTATTGAAGTAGTTAGAAATGTTCACAATAATGTTCACTAGAAGCGGTTATAAAAAACAATGATTTGCTATAATACTGGGCAAGAGGGGCTATGTGAGATGTAGCAGCTCTTTACTGGAAGGGGGGGCGGGGGCACAGACGACCCCATGTTCAACTCTCAATACATGAACGTACAGCGAGTAGCACTTTCCTTAACATGACATGACTTAAACATACTTATGTTACACTCAGGCAGTAATGTTGTTGTCTTGTCTTAACATGACACATGACTTAGACAGACCTGTATAATTCTCAGGCAGTAATGTTGTTGCCTCCACATAGGACCACTAGGACCACCAATTGTCGTCAATGTATAACATGTTATTATGTACTAAAGACTTGCCTTAGCTCCAGCGGACCAGCCTTACATCTCTGGGGATATACAGGGGGTTGGGCCGTGCCAGTGGAGCTGTGTTTACATGCTGCTCTGTATGTGGTGTGGGACCCTATTGACTGTGTGCAACGTGAAGGGGTGAATGGAAACATGGACAGCAGGTGCCTCTGACTGACTGTTGCTACAGTGGCTTAGCGGCTACCAGCGTGTCGATACGGCTGTGGATCGTTTGTGCGTTGTTATTTCTCTCGCCGGCTGCATGCTTAACATTCACAGCTTCACTCGCCTGCGTCAAAGCTTCTACTCCAGCCTCCTTTGCCATGTATTTACCAAAGCACATTTCCTGCGCTTGCCAGAGGTGCTCTGGGTTTTCTGGGTTTGGAAATGAGAGTGCGCTAAATGCTCATTGTTCATTGACCATAAAAATCGTCTGCAAACGCAGTTACGATGTGGACGAGTGCTCCCGGTAGCGCTAGACCGTGCGCTCACATAGACAACACACTCGTTTACAGTCGAGTGGATACAGGCCAAACAAACACACACACACCGTCAGCGACGTAGTTATTCAGGGGGACCAGAGTGCCTGTCTGTCTAACAGCTATGTCCGATGCACACTGACGCCGTATAACACAAAAGATTTGCCACACCAACGTAAGCTCGATTCCGTCCCGAACGCAGAGTGTTTTGGTAATGGTATAATGCCATTGACGGGCCGAGAACGTGTCACCCGAGGTCTCCAAAGCGCGGTGAACTTTCCTTCCCATCGTTATTAACAGCCCGTCCGTCAGACTATGGGTTCTAATCAGCGCTCCACGTATATATTACACTTCACAAACACAATGGAGGGGCCATTAACATATTCCCCACATTAACATACATAACAAGTCCTTATAGGCAAATCTGATTACCATGTTCATGCCTTTGTGTCTGAGGAGCGTGGAGACGGTTCTGGAGAGAGCGGGGTTAAGAGGAGGGGTCACTGCATAATGGTACCCCTGCCGGTAACAAAGAGTGCATAGTCCCCAACACGGGCACTTTTGAATCATGGGCGAGGCACGGACAAGCCGATTTACCTTGACACGTAGAATGCGGAAGATGTACACATTGCCGGTGGTGGGGACGCCAGCTCCCTTCATTTATTTAATTTTTACTCGAATTCCCCTATGCACCCTAGACGAGATAGTTTCCATACAGTCTCTTCCAGTCCACCCGCTCCCTGTATTCCCACCTGGATTCCCCTCCCAGATCTGTCCCCGAGGAATCCCGGCACGTCTGAGACCTAGCCCGGTCCCCTCCGAGGAGCCGGCCCGTGCCGTAGGAGTGAAATCCAGACGCCGCTCCTCATGGCGTGTCCCGTGTCTCTGTCGGGGCGGTGTGGAAGGCATATTAAACAGCTGGCAGCCCCTGACAGGTTCAGTAAATATGCGCATCGTCTGTGCAAACACTCGGGGTCGCGAACAGAGACAGGAAAGAGGGGAGGCCAGATTGAGATGTTGATTTGGAGTTATTACTCTGGCATCTCTTCTGGAGTTCAACGCGGAATGCACTGTGAATTCAGTCGAAGGGATTAACTGTTCTGTGCTATGAAGACATCACATGAAACACGTCGCCTTCGCCATGCTGGTTCCTGCCCGAGTGTAAAGCTTTGGTTTCCTGATTAAAGTAGCCAGCTTGGCCTCGTCCGTCTTGTTAAAACACGCCCTCAGCTGCCCCAGATGTGATAAGGGTTTTGCTGCTCTGGTCAGCTCGTTTGACTCTGTGTCCCTGGGCATCGTTAATTAGCTGTCCCCCCGTGGCCCTCCCCGGCACTGGGCCTGAATGCTGAGTGTGCAGCCTGCTCCCTCTGCCTCGCCCCACCACTCGTTTGACCCCTCTCTCTCATCTCTTATCTAACCTTAAGATTCCGTTCACTTGCTACGAGAAAGAAGAAAGACACCTCAACGAGGTGGAGAGAGAGCGGCCGCCTCTTTGTTGTGGACGTCACGCACTCGCACCGTTTCAATCAAGTTCCACATGGTCTCAGAACTGAGGACGTGGTTCATTTACTGTCCAGGCACTTGGTTAAATAATAAAAATATATATATATATTCTGTAGGGTCCAGTTGATTTGTTCACGCTCTCAGGTTCACCCACCTGTGAGCCGTGCCACCAAAGTCACCAGTGCGCGAGCTCAGGAGACAAACACGTGAAATGGAACATAAGCCGAGAGACTAAACCCAGATGGAGCCCAGAGGAGGCAGGATTGAAGTGGCGGCGGCGGCCGTGTCAATGGGGGAGGCTCTCCTAAACGTGCTGAGAGGTGTAGGACGAAGCCATTTGTACACCACCAGGGCGACAGCTCCATTCCGCCATTAAAGAGACAAGAGAGACAACAGATGAAAGATGAGACCACTACGACCCAGGCAACATGAAGGCCCCTTCAGCTTTGCGTGCCTCGCCCACACACACACCCTCACACACGTGCGTACACTCACAGGCACTTGTGTCCCAGGTAAGGAACAGCGATTGACTATCAAACGTTTTTGGCTCATGAATGTGTATGAAGGTCTTGTGATTGGCATTGATGGCGACCGTGCGGCGCGTTTAAAGACCGAACGTAGTGTGAACTTAGTTTTCTGACTCATGGTTGGCTTTGTGTTAAATCTGTTAAATCTCACAGCCCTTTTAGCACAGTGTACCCCCACCCGCCACACACACACACACACACACACACACACACACACACACACACCACCTACACGAGGCTTTCCTCACATTCTGGTACATTGAGTGTGTTCAAGAGAAACAGTGAGAGTGCTAAACCTGTGTGAGTGTGTGAGAGAGCCTCCGTGTGTTAATTACCCTATCCCAGCCCCTCGGAAGGGTGCTATTTCCAAAAAGTGCAAGCTCACACTATCAGGTTGCCGCGCAGCGCTGCTTCTCGTTCACAGTATCGAATGAGCTTATTTTGACAGCAGCGCATGTTTGTGTGTAATTTACATTCACATGTGACTCGATTATGCACACACCTGCAATTAGAGAGTTCAGAGAGTTATGAGGAACTTTCTCGCATTGCTTGCCGTGGTTGTTACATTTATTTAGCCTTGTGTTTGTGTGTGAGTGTGTGTGTGTTTTTATATGTCAAGCGCACACACAAGTTATAACTTGTCTGCTTTGTGCCTCTACTGTGCTGGGAGCTCGCAACATTACTGAAACTACTAAAGCCGTCTATCAGCCACTGGTTTTTAAGACGATTACTAAGGTACAAGCTTCCAGGGGGGCCCTCGTTCCAACAGCTTTGCAAGCATGTAATTAGCTTAGGAAAAAAACACACTGCGCTCTGGCTGTGCTCTAACTTCTCTTTGCCAGTTAATATAATATGACTGTGTGGTTCACCCTCTGTGGACACTTATGGCAATCACCATTCATGTCACTGTGCCAGAGCTGTCAAGTTGGCTAAGCGGCCAGTTGTAATCCCTGCTGTCCCTAGGAGCTAGTACAACAGGCACTGGAGCATTGTGGGAGTTGTAGTTGAGCCCTGCCAGGGACGGTCCCTCTAACCCCATTGTCACAAGGCTCTCTGATTACGTAAGCCTCGCCTCGTGAACCCTGGGGTTCCTCGAAACCGTTGGGGCTCCCACTGGTGCTGTTGTTGTTGGGTTGCAAGCCCTTCTCTCTCTCTCTCTCTCTCTCTCTCTCTCTCTCTACCTCTCTTTCTCTGTGGGGTTTTTGTACTCGCCTCCACTCTGAAGGCACCCAGCAGAGCTGAAGAACACCTATTGTGTTGTGTATTTCATGCATGGGCAGAAAGGAAAAGTAAGAAGGAGACGAGGGAGACGAGGGAGAAAAGCAAACCGAGTGCTAGAGAGAAAAGAGAGTAAGAACTAAATAAACATACATCAATCATCAATCGCAACCGTCCCCCGTTTGCCTGGTCAGCTGTGCTGCTTCTGTTGTGTGTATGACCACCTGGAGCCCAGGGCTGAGGCTCTCCCAGTCCTCAGCCGTCTGCTCCTCCCTCTCCAGCCCCATGAAGACACCCTCCCCCCCCCCTTCCAGACTGCCTACCACTGAGCCGAGGAGACAGCTTTCCTTAACCCCAACGAACAAAACAAGCCGTACGAACGGGCCGCTTCCGAAAGCTTCCGGCAGACGTATCCGGCGCTCTACATGGAGGACGTTTCTGGGTGGACTCGTCCTCCAGGTATTTCAAAGTGTGGAATGTAAATTATGCAAAGTTACCATGGAGAGAATGGGGGACAATAGTCTTTTGAGTTTTGCTTGGCTTCTCCTAGAGCTGTCTGTCTGTCTGGCTGGCCGCCTTCTGTGTGTGTGTGTGTGTGAGCCCTCCTGTCCCCCGGGGTCTCGGCAGTGTTGACAGTGTCTTTACGGAGCTTTTAACTCAATATACGCCCAATCCCTCCAGCAACCGGAGCCTTTATTCCTGCACACATCACCATGGCAACTTGGGGGTTCGTAAGATTTCACTTTCCTTGCTTTGCTCATCAGAAATTAAGGACAGGATCGACGTGTGCCTCATGAAAGGCCTCCCCTGAACCTTTTGTTCAAGGGCACATCCATAATCACGGTCCAATTGTTATTGTGAGTCAAGAACACACAGTATTACTGGAGACGAATGTAACGTGTTAATACCTGGGAGGGTTTCAGGAATAGGACCATGCTGGCTCTCAATGGACATTCCATAGGTTTCTCTGTGTTTCTACAACCCATGGGTCTTAGCTGAGCACACACACACACACACACTCGCAGAGTGCTCTCCAGGGATGTCTATTAAAAGAGATGAGTGGATGTGTATCGGTTTACCCCAAGGGTCTCTTGCTGCTTCTTTCTTTCTCTTTCACACACACACACACACACACACACAGGTTTGCTGTGTGAACATCAGGGTCGGATAGTGGATAAAAAACAGGCTGGCCATGTTTGTACCGTACATGGACCCCCAAATGGGACATGGGATCATCCTATATGATCATCTGCTTTATTTCAACACATCTGTCGCTCTGTTTATTCAAGAATTAAGTGAAATCTGTATTTTATATTTATGTTAATGTGCAGACGATGCTGCAGGCATGTCTTAATGCATGCAATATTTGTACATTATTTGTGTGTGTGTGTGTGTGTGTGTGTGTGTGTGTGCGTGTGTACATGGGGGCAGTGGAGAGTCAACAGTGCATTACAGAAGTAATGAATTTGTTCCGTCTGTCCGATCAACACGTAGGTTGATGCAATTCCAGGGGTGGCGAGGAAAGCCTGGATGCACCCAAGCAAGCACACGTACATACATAAGAGTGACACAGCAATGGACACACACACACTCGCACACACACAGCCGGCATGGGGCTACACTCATTACTGTGGAGCTCCGGTACAACTCCAGCTGGGGACCGGGGAAAGCTATGTTTATGTAAGGAGGTGGGTCCCATGGAGGAAGATGGAATATGTAAAGTGTGGCGGCAGCGGCAGTCTCTCTGATTGCTTTCAGCCGCTCTGCCAGAGATCAGGAGATGGGATCCGTCTTACTGCCATTTTTCCTCACAGTGCTTGTGGACTCTGTCTGCACCGCCACATATTGTGTATATATTCGGATGTTTATAGAATTTGTCGGTAGTTCTATTACGGTCAACCCAGTGATAGCTGTCACTGAGTGTTTGCGGTCGATGTGGGCTTTGCGTTCGATGGTGCACTTAGCTGGTCAGGTGAAGTTGCTTTGAAACCACTCCATGTTATCGGTAGCTCTTGAATAGTAGACCCGAAACAAAGCATTTAAAGGTGCGAGACTTTGAACTATTGAGCGGCCTGTATTACATAACGATGGTTCTGGGAAATATTGTTTTAACCAAAAACTTTAAAGACCATCATTACAAAGCTCAACTCGCCTCACTTATTCCTCTAGGACGCGTGCTTTCTTGGGGAAAATAGAATAGGAGCTAATTATCCCTCTTAGAAATGTGCTAAAGCACTCCAGAGGGAGACCAAAACATCACCTACACCTCACTCCCAACCGAGAACAATATTCTCTGTTTGGTGTGATGTTTTGCAACACAAGTACCCTTTGAAAGACACCAGGTTTTGATTGGAGCAGCCTCTCTTGAGGGCCAGGTTTGGAAGCAGAGCCTGGAGAGGCCATTGAACCGTGCTCGGTGTGAAGCACTGCTGGAGTAATCAGCGCCGCATGGCGATTAATTAGCCATTCGTCCAGATGAGGGGAATTTGCGAGGCTAAGGACAAAGCGGCGGAGACGGCTGCTCTAATTAAGGAAATTTAATTTCTCACAGGCTCTGGCGTCGACGGGGACCTGAAGACTTTTTTATAGAACACAGATTAAAAAAAGGTCTTTAATTTCGCGGCGGAGAGGGGGGAGGTGTCACAGGGTGAGATCTGGATGTGACGGCCACAACACAGCGTCCCCCCTGTGCTGAATAGGGGCTTCTGTCAGCACTTCAGGGGTCACAGAGTTGTTAGGCAGTAGTTAACAGTCCATTTCAATAACTTTATTGCCACAGTTTAATCTTGGGCAGAACGGGTGAGATAATAGGATGAGAACAAGTGATATTTTTAAGAACAGTAGACATCTCGCAATGTCACTTCCTCTTTACCACGCTGCCGCGGTACAGAAGTGTCTCCTGTTCCTCCACCTCGGACCCATCCGGATAACCCTTTCCTCCAGACAGCTGCCACCTCCATCACACTGTGTCAGAACGTACAGAGACCAACTCCAGATGTATGCATAGCAGCCGGCAGCACCAGGAGCCCTGCTATAATGAGCCAGGGGACTCGTCTGATCCAAACAGCGCTGCTGTTTAATGGCCGTCAGCCAGGGCTCCTGCCATTAGCGTCAATGGTCCATTCAACAGGAGGGGGCTCCCGGCAGCCGTGGCAACACAAAGACTAATGCCTTCTCCGTCTAATAGCTCCTTCATTAGCTCCAATCCAAAGACAAATGGCTCCAATAAGAGGTCCCAAATCTATCTGTCTCTTTGGGTTAGGAATCTCCCCGCTCCTCCCGCTCGGCTCTTCCAGAACTCTGCTCTCCGTACGCGGAGCGAAAGGGAACGGGCTCAGTGGGATGGAGAGATTATTTAAAGATGGATAAAGTGGAGGAGAAGGCTTAACGAAAACATCTGTCAGAGGGAAACCAAAACTTAGGGTCTTCTTAGAGTCTTTACTGGGGACCCCGATTACAGACCACTTACAGCCAGCCCATTGATCGACCACCGGCTGTTCACCTCAAGAGAATAAATGTGAGGTTGGAACATCACGTGGTTTCGGCGAGACGGTTTAATGGAGACAAACAGCCACTCATGAATATTTAGGGGGAAAGGTGTGTTTACAGCCCTGGGGCCTTGTGGGTTGTTCTGTGGTGCATCTTTATGGGAGGCATCAAAACAAAAGGTGTGTGAGCACACCACCTTGACTGTCGATTATTTGGGGACGGCGTGTGTGTGTGTGTGATGACCCCTGGTGTCATCTGGGTTAATGAGTTGGGTTTTCCTGATTGCCTTTATTTGGAACACCTGGGGGCGAGGGTCATGGGCTATTTAAGCCACAGGCGTAGAGGACTCACCCTCTCTGTGTGTGTGTGTGTGCGTGCTCACGCTTGCGTACGGCATATATGTGTGTTGGACTGCATTTATTTCTGTGATAGTGTGTTTGCCTCAGTGACCATGTTTGTTTTGGGAGTGTGTGTGTGTGTGTGTGTGTGTGCACGGCCTCACCCCCACACTCCTCAGTGCGACGTGACACACATGCTCAAGGCGGGGCCTGATCGGGTGCCAACCGTAACCCCACCCGTGGGAGGGTGTGGAGCTGTGGGTTCCTCTTCCCGCCCTGCCCTCTCTTCTGAACGGGGGTCAAACCGCTGGGGCTGTAATTGGTTTGCCGGCCGTTCGAGCGACTGATAGCGGAACACAAAGCGAAATGCAGTCAAGTGTTGGAGTGAGAGCTGGCTTTAGAGGTGAAATGGGCTCTCTCTCTCTCTCTCTCTCTCTCTCTCTGTCTCTGTCTCTGTCTCTCTCTTTCTCTCTGTGTATGTGAATTTGTTTGGAAGTTACTAGCCACATCAGACCCTATGAAGAATCAGTGAGACTCATGTTCCAAACTGAGGCACTCTCACACGCCTCCCCCTGTTCACGTGTCAGAATGTGACGGAAAAGATTCAGGTCGCGTCAGCGGGGCAGCGTTTCAAGTGTTTCGAGTGGCTGGAGCAGGGTATTGTGTGGAATACCAAGTAAGCTGCCTTAATTAAGAAAAAAAAAACAGAACGGGTTTAAAGACACAAAACAGTAGCTAATACATTCTCTTAAGTGGTGCGTGCGAACCCACTTTGAGAGCAAATAAACATATTCATGAGCGGTTGAAGTGGAGAGAGGACCCCCTGCTAGCTCACATAGTGCGTCTCAGAGCACATTTCCCCCCGCTAATGAAACGCGGTTTCAAAATACCCTCTTTACACTCTACAAACATCTTGGCACCTTTGGATAGCCCTGTTGCCACGGCAACGGCGCTGTCCAGCCGCAACTTGTTGCGCTCGCCCGTGGGCAGGCGGAGCGGCGCTGTGCGGAGCGACACGGAGCGGTGTGCTGGAGTGAAAACACACGCTGCCTCTCTGCAAACGCCAGGACAACAGCTGTGGCAGAGCACCCTCCAATATGGAAACACAGACACACACACACACGCTCACGCTGGCAGACCAAGCCGGGATATCGTTCGATGGCCCTTCCATCCGGTTAGCATGGCTCAGCCCCAGGACTGGAACACCTTTGTCTCCGTCCTCCAGTACTCCTCAGGTCGCTGATTCAGAGAGAGAGAGACATTGAGAGGGAGAGAGAGAGGGAGACGTGTGGAGCAGCTGCTGTCTAACAGCACCACATCTCTCTCTCCCCCTCCCCGTGTAGCTCTCTGCCTAGCTCGTTCTCCCCCTCCCTCCAGGCTGCACCGCCGCGGCGCCTCGCCAAGAGGGATGATGAAGTTTTGGGCTGCGAGGACAGCCGCCTCGCTCTCCCTCTCTTTCTAGGTCTCTCTATCTCTCTCTCTCTCTCTCTCCTGCTACTGGCTTCATTTACCAGCCACCGTCTTTAGTGTCTTTTCCCCTTCATGTTTCTGTCACCCCTCTCCTCTCCTCCTCTCCCCCTCTCTTTCTCTCTCTATGTCGGTACGGGGTGACATGTGTTTATGTCTTTTCCAGATCTTCCTCTGTGGTCGTCTTATGTTCTCCATCAATCAGGTGCAAGGAGCGGGGCCCCTCCACCCAGCTAGAGTCTCCTCATCCGTCTCCGTCCTCCATCCATCCATCCATCCATCCATCTATCCGTCCCTCCATCCATAAAGCAGCCATCCTCCTCCTCCTCTCTGCTGAGTGCGGGGGCCTGCTCCAATATGCCCTTCTCTCGCTCGCTCTCTTTCTCTCTCTCTCTCTCTTTCACCACACTTGAGAGCCCTCCACTGACTCTCTCCCTGCCCCTCTCTCTATTGTAATACCTACAAACAAAGACATACACACCAACACACACGGGGGTGCTCTGAGTGTTTAAGCCCTCAAGCCACAGTAGGCCACTCACCATCATCCTAGTGAAGCCGTTAGTAACAGCACAGTTTTGTGGCAGAAGCCATGCTGTTGTAAACGAATCCATGACATGCGGCATGGCACCTCTTACGCCGGATCAAATCCAGTCCAAACCCAATGGCCGGGGATCAGAGGCCTTCTGTCAGAGCCCGCTGATCAGAGAAGAATCCCCGTGGGATGGTTCTGGAAACCAGGGGTAGGCAGAGCTCTGCAGCCCAGAGTCGGTGACCCTTTCAGGGCTGGCTCCGGCGTTTGGCCCCCTGCTAGTCTGGAGGGTTGCCACGCAGTACTCTGTCTGTTTGGAAGGGCTCTCTCCGTGTTAATGGTCGCTGTGGGGGTGGGGGGGTGGGGGGGGGTGGGTGACAGTGCAGGTGTGCGATGATGCCCAGCGGGGCAGACGTGCCAGCCAGAGTGGTGTGCCGTGTCAACTGGCACTGCAAAGGCACTGCGGCCCCCCCTCCCCCCCCAGTGTTGAGGTGAAGAGAGCCAGAGGAGAAGATTGCGGGATGGAGTGGGAGGAGCAGAGGAGAGAGGAGGCGAGGAGGTGGTAGGTAAAAACAGCAAGACAGCGAGAGAGAGATTGCGAGAGAGGGGGGCTCTTTAGACTCTTCCATTATTGAGGAGTGCAGTCGAAGCAGTACTTCTACCACAGAACTTTCCGGCGGAGGCTGCGGTGTGTAGTTTCTTTTTTTCTCCCCTCATGCCAGAAGCTGTTCGGTGCCAGAGAGCTTTATTAGAATTAAGTCGGCAGATATATTGAAATGATTAATTTTGGTGGCGCTCGGCTTCCATTTGCCCCGCCGACTTCTCTCATTTAGCTCCTTCCTCTGCCGCTGGCCCCAAATGTCCCGTACACACACCGCCGCTTCACTATGAGCCACACAGCGGATGGAGGTGGAGCAGAAGGGGTGTGTGTGTGTGTGTGTGTGGCCATGTGCACGTGTTGTGTGTGGCTGTGTGCACGTGTGTGTGAGAGCTAAGGAAACGGAATGAAGGGAGAAAGTTTGAGCCAAGGAAAGGGAGACAATGTGAGTGTTTGTGTGTCTTTTGCATAGATGGATGGAGGGAGCGAGAAGCTGCACGCGTGTGTGAGAGAGAGAGAGAGAGAGAGAGAGAGAGCGTGTGAATGCCGGGCTCTCAGCCTTCGTCAACCCACCATTCACGCTTCCATTCTCCTCAGTGAACAATGGCCCGGCCCGGCTCCCCATTGAACAGGCGCTACAATGCGCTCGCCTCCTTCCAAGCAGCCAGTTATCCAGTGGGTAAGTTAGCCAGAAAACCTGTCAGAAAGAGCCCCCTGCTCACAGCTCCATTCCTTGCTCCTGCCCGAGGAAGAAACACAATCCTTCTACCCATCTGCTCGTCATTCACCCGTGCGTTCCTCAGCTCACTCGGTAGGATGGTAATATCCCACAAGGAAGGATTCACCGAGTTACCTCTATATATTGAGAATAGGAACGTATGCGTTTGTCTCAAAAAGCAAAAACAAACCCTCTCTGTTCTGAGGTTCATTTTGGGTTGGAGTTTGGAGCTGAGTTGAGTGCCGTTCGTTCTGCCTCGTGTCCTGACCACTGCTGTGCTAATGACTCTTTGTGAATGCGTGTTTGATCAGATGTCAGGGCTCAGAATCGGGGGGAGAACCTCCCTACCTGCAGGCTGACTGACTGAGTTCAACGCACTCTCGCAAACAAAGTTTCTCAATATCCAGTCTGCTAGTGTCCTAATTGGCTCAATACATCGGGTTTAATCCCAGGAATCCTGACCCCCCGAGTGTGCGAAGCTCCGGCACACAAAGCAACAAACGGAGAGAGGGAGAGAGGTAGAGATCGAGCAAAAGACAGAGAGATAGTGAGAGAGAGAGGGAGTGTGAGTGTGTATAATGGGCTTGTTCTTTGTATAAAAGTATGTGCTTTTGTGGGGATGAGTCAAGGTGTGTGTGTGTGTGCGTGTGTTTGTGTGCATGCATACAATAGACTGCGCTTCCAACAGGAGGCTGATAGAAACAAATGTTTAGCAAATGAAAACAAAGCTCTTGTGGCATTTTAAGCCACCACACACACATGAGTACTTAATGATGCAGATTAAAGCGGAGATTTATTAGAGAATCTGCAAAAGGCCATTAGCAACGCCTTTGATTTATCAGACACTGTGCAGCCCAATAAATATGGAAATAACTTCCTGCCCTTTTCAGACCACTACCCAGACTAACCCATCATAACACTGCAAGTATGCATCCAAGGGTTATCAATATCTGTACATTTATAGAAATACTAATATATATAC
>JAVQIZ010028583.1:0-12254 GCA_036023535.2 Galaxias brevipinnis
ATAATATTTAATTTATGAATTAATTGATAATCTACAAATTGATAAAGCGTAATTTACACACGAAGTAGTAGCCAGAAACCCTGCACTAGAGGTGAACACGCCAGGCCTCGCTCTTTCTCTCGCTCGCTCGCTCGCTCTCTCTCTCTCCCTCTCTCTCTTTCGGTCTCCCTCTCTCTCCCGCTCTTTCCCGCTCCCTGGCGGTCGCTCTCTCTCTCTTTCTCTCTCCCTCCCTCTCTCGCCCTCCCTATATCTCTCTACCTCTCTCTCGCTCTACCCCCTCACTCTCCCCTTTCTCTGTGTATCTTGCCTTATAGCGCTCTCCATCTCTCTCTCTGCCTATCTCCCTCTCTCTCGCTCTCCCTATCTCTCTCTTTCTCTCTCTCTCTCTCCACCTCTCTCTCTCCCCTCTCACTCTGTATATCTCTCTCTCCATATCTCACTCGGCATATTTCTCTCCCTCTCTTTCTCTGTTGCGGTTTCTCCCTTGATCTTGCTCCTTAGTCCCCACCACCTCTCTCTCTCTCTCTCTCTCTCTCTCTCTCTCTCTCTCTCTCTCTCTCTCTCCCTCTTTCCCTCTCTCTCTCTCTCTCCGTCTCCCAGGCTCAAACAGCCTCAGGTAGCATTACACATTGATCATGTTCTGGCACCAAAACACCAACTGCACCAACATCCTCCGCCGCATTTCAATAAAGACTATTAATAAATCATCTACCATCATCATAATGCATTATTTCAGAATGGAAAGTTTCTGAATTAAAGAAAGAACTTTTTTTCTTTCTACTTGTGAAGCCCTAGGAGTGTTTATTTCACACCTCAAACAACAGAAACCTGCTCAGGGCACCATCAATCTCTGTTCCTTTACCAGTGCTTTGATATGCCATTCACAACGCCATGTTTTGGACCATTTGAAGTTGAGGACTTGCTTGACCTTTCGGTTTGTCTAACGCTTCACAGTCAAATTCAGATTCAGCCAGGAACATGACGTTGTTGCTGCTCCACGAAAAACGTGTCACTCAACTACTGAAGGTCAGGGGTTATGGCCCTGCGGTGAACCTTTCCTGTGTCAATGGCCGTCAAACACACACACACACATGCACGCACACATACACGCACGCACGCACGCACACACACACACACACACACACAATAATAACTATGCATCTTTTATGTAAAGTTTGGACTTCAAAATGCATTGTTATTTTCCTTTGCCGTTATTAATGGTAATTGTTTTTTTCTTTGTATGTGTTTTTCTATCACAGTATGGTGAATATCAATATAAATAAACATACCAAGTGTGAATACACACACATGCCGACTGCCCAACCATGTGATATTGATATAGAAATTTATAGTAGTTACTTTCTTGGAAGGAGTCGAATGGCCAGATATGGGTCATTACACTCCTTACAGTGTGAAGGATACAGTGTGTGTAAGAGAGAGTAAGAGGGGGAGAGAGACAGAGAGAGAGAAAGGTCTGTTGACTGTGTGTGTGTGTGTGTGTGTTTGTAAGAGCGAGAGCAAGACAGAGAGAGAGAGGTCTGTTGACTGAAAAAAAAGAGAGCGTGATAGAGAAAAGAAGCCAAAAATTTATTTGACAGGGAAAAAGTAATATAGCGAGAGATGGACAATGGCCGACATCCTCCATACCTCCAACGCCTGTGTGTGTGTGTGTGCGTGTGCGTGTGCGTGTGCGTGTGTGTGTGTGTGTGTTAGAGGGAAGTCTCCAGCTCCGGAGAGTCATGGAGGATGTAAACAAATCTCCCTGGCAACGGAACGTCACCGTGGGAACAGCTGGGTATCGTTAACAAGAGACTTAAATGTCTAGAACAGACAAAAAATCTGCAAAACGTTTTGGTTCAAACGTGATTGTATCCTCTTGAGAATTTCCATAATTCAGCATAATATATATTTCTGTTGTTAAAAAAAGAAATAAAAAAGTGCTTACAGCTCAGCTTAAGAAACACAGCTCTTGGGCACACTGTCAGGATATTCTTGTAAAACCTTGTTTAGAGAGGGAGTTTGTGATGCCAGCTCAGAGCAGGCTGGTGGCCGCACTACGGGGTCGAGCAGTAGAAGCTTCCGGTGAGACGGTTGTTCCTGAAGATAGTCGTTAGCCAACAGCTTGTTTGAGGGGGAACCAATTAATTGTAACACGTGGAGAATGTCCATGCACAATCGAGGGAGCAGAATAATCTCCGTGCACACACACACCAACACACACCACACACACACCACACACACCAACACACACAACCACACACACCAACACACACACCACACACAACCACACACACCAACACACAACCACACACACAAACACACGCAAATCAAAAAAATACTTTCCAAATTGGAAGTTCACAGGAAAACGTCAAACAGGTTGAAATCAAAAGGTTGAAACCTGTTTAATGAAGTCTAACACATTAAACTAATTGGATGTTGGATGTCGGGTGAGGTGGTGTGTGTGTGTGGGGGGGATAAATAATGTACATGTGTCTTATCTACAGCTGAATACCATCTCAACGTTTGATGGCAGTTTGAAGCCTCCTGTAGTGTGGAACTGTTGGCGGCGTTGCCACCGGGACATATCATCAGCTCACTGTCCCTGCTCTGCATCTCTGTCCATTACACCAGCACACCATACAGAGAGAGAGAGAGGGGGGGGGGAGCGAGAGATAGTGAAAGAGAGGGAGAGAGGGAGAGAGAGCGAGAGTGGGGGGGAGGAAGGGAGAGAGGTAGTGGGGTAGAGAGAGAGGGAGGGAGAGAGAGAGGGTGGGAGAGCAAGAAAGAGGGAAGGAAGGAGAGAGAGGGAGGGAGGGAGAGAGAATGAGAATGGGAGAGAGAGAGAGAGAGGGAGGTAGGGAGAGAGGGAGAGAAAGAGAGAGAGAGAGAGAAAGACTGCCTAATACAAATGACCACAACACCACAACATGACAGTTTACAATAGGACCAGTTATTTTACTTTAATGAGACTGGAAAGACTGCTGCTTTACACACACACACACACACACATACACACACACCCACACCCACACACACGCCTACACCCACACACACATAAACACACTCACACATACACAGACAGTCACACACACACATGCGCACATGCACACACACACACACATACATACTCACACACTCACACACAATGCAGACACACACATCAGCCTGTGAAGAGAAATAGCTGCACGGTGCATTGGCAATGGTAGGTTAGACCAGCAGAGCTCTATCCTGCTTTTAATTGGCCGTCTGGTGGAGGGTATGGTGGTGTGTGTGTGTCGGGGAGGGGACATGTTTGCTGAAAGGCCACGTGTGACACTCTGAGCAGCGACTCCCAGGCTGGGGGGGGGGGGGATCCAGCTCGTATCCGCTGTGGTTATGGCAAAAGGCCATCAGCGATATCTGCTACCGTCTGACGGGACAGGCAAGCAGAGGAAGAGGAAGAGGAAGAGGCTGGGCGTCAGGCTACTGTTTCTAATCACGCCTGACGTTTTGATTCTTCTTACTCAGTTTTAATGCTCTCTCTCTCTCTCCAATGACAACGTTTAGAATATGCTTGATTAAGTTCAATCTTTTCAGAAACCCTCGAAATTATGTTTTTCCGGTCTGCTGTCACACACAAGAAGTTAAGCAGGAGTAATCAAGGCAGGGACACATGCTTCAGAAGTGCAGTCTGTTACCGGTCATAACGCAACAGCATAGTGACTATCAGTCCCCTCAAATCTGTCACCCCACCCAAAGGAATATACAGGAATTGGCGATACCTCCATATTTGAAAGCACATATACAGACATCCACCCAGATTAGACATCAGCATCCTCCATTTGGCTGAGCACCCTTGAATTTGGGCAAAGTGACTGAGTGAGTGAGTATCGTGGTGTTATTGCACTAATCAGAGGACGATTTAATAGGTCTAGCGATGGCTTATTTGAACGATAATGAATGAATTGGGGGATGACACGGTCTACAGTCGCAGGCCTTACATTACCCGTTACATTAAAAGCACTTGTAAGACCTACCACTTGGCTCTCTGTTTATTGAGACAAACACGATGTGAGTGGGATATGACCCTGTCAACGACAGCACTACATCGTTTGAAAGGCATGCCGTTAAGAGCTAACTGTACAGAAACGACTTGAAGTCGTGAATAATTAAAAGGCAGCAGCCTGTCTATCTCCACTCCAATAACATGGCGAGCCACTCACCATGATGCGTAATGTTTGTCAGGGAATGCTTAATAGAACCCATCATTTATGACGCTAACGTAAGCTTAAGCCTTGCCTTATTCGTGAAGATAAAATTCCCTTTCTGAAACAAAATGTCAGGGCTGTGTATTTATTTTTTATGTGTCTCTATCTTTTATATCTATTAACAAAGTTTCATATTCATCTGTATGAACACGTTGATGTACTGTAGATCTATAGTTCTGCTCTGTGGATAGTATGTCAGATTGACTCACTACACAGTGACTCCTCCAGGCTTCAGGGAGAATCCTCTGCCTCCCTCTCCGTAACATAATGTACACATCACGTTGATTTAGAAATGACCTTAGGTGCTGATAGAGTGGCAGGGAAAGGGAGGCGTTAGATTTATTTGGGTATTAGATCATTGCCGCCTGTGTCTCCTGGGGGCCCCGGGGGTCTTTAGGAGGGAGGGGGGTGGGGGGCGTTTGATTTGCTGCCCTTCCGCCCTCTTCCTTCTGCAGGCACAGAGACGATGTGGCTCCCCCTTGTAAGATGATAACAGCATTAGTCACTTTAGCGCCTCTGGAGGTGACAGGGGAGTGTGTGTGTGTGTGTGTGTGTGTGTGTGTGTATGTGTGTGTGTGTATGTGTTTGAGAGTGTGTGTGTGTGTAGGTGTAGGTGTGTGTGTGTGTGTGTGTGTTTGAGGGTGTATGTGTATGTGTGTGTATGTGTTTGAGAGTGTATGCGTGTGTGTGCATGTGTTTGAGGGTGTATGTGTGTGTGTATGTGTGTATGAGTGTGTGTGTGTGTGTGTGTGTGTGTGTTAGTCTCATGGGTCTGTGAAAGTATTTGTTGACAGTGGTTGTGTGTGTGTGTGTGTGTGTGTGTTTGCGGGTGTTTGAGTTGAGGAGGTTTGTAGGTCAGGTGTGTTTGGTGTGTGCAGGTTGATATGGCATTGTGTGTACATGTGAGTGTGTGCGTGTATCTGGTGTGTCTGAGTGTGTTTGTGTATCTGTGTGTTTACGTAGCTTTGTGTGTGTGTGTGTGTGTGTTTATGGAGCTGTGTGTGTGTGTGTGTGTGTGTGTGTGTGTGACAGTGGTAGCAATGGCCCAAACCACCTCGGCACATCAGAGCTGAGAAATTATAAATGACAACATCCAAATGTTTACACTGAGTCAAGTTCCCCTCCTATCATTTGGAGAATTTACGTGCGTCCTCTGAATATATTCATGATGACAAACACGTGTTAGCTGCTGCTCCTTTCATATCTCTGTTTGTCTATGACATGGAGTCTGTGTGGTGTGTGTGTGTGTGTGTGTGTGTGTGATCTGTTTTTCAGTCCTGACTGAGAGACACTGTATTATAGTTATCCAGCAGAGATTGTTTTGAGATTAGACTTTCTATCCCAATGCCAATCTTTTTTTGCGTTTGTTCATTAATAATTGAATAATAAACAAATAAACAAATCTAGTTCTAGTCTTGTCCAAAAGAACGCAAACCTACACACATATTATACACACACACACACACACAAGCTCAACTGTGGGTCTGACCTTACACCAGGAATGTACATCGTTGCTTACTTCCTTAGCATTCAGAGTGGGTCCCTCCTTGTTTGATTTCACAGAGGGGGTAAAACCAGGGACTGCCAAAGTAGTGACACACCCAACCATCCATTAACCAGCTCGGTCCAATCCCCAGCATCCATCAGCCCGCCAGACAACCAATCAGGAAGAGACACTTAGCTGGAGGAGAGCTGGGGACTGAAGTAACCCAGAGCCACAGCCTCCACGGCCCCAATCACAGCACGGAGTGTGTGTGTGTGTGTGTGTGTGTGTGTGTTGGGGGGGGAGGTACGTGCGTGTGTGTGTGGGTGTGTTGTTTTGTATTCCTTTGCTTCCCCATCAATACTAACTATGTATGTTGAGTGTGCGTGTGTGCGCGTGTGTGTGCGCACCTGTTTGTGTGTGTGTTTAAGTGTTTGTGGTTAACACAACTTCTTTCAATTGCTTGAACACCATAAAAGTAATTTGTTGATTGAACAGAAACTTACCAGTCATGGACACAACATCAAATCAAGTATTACCATTTCAAAACATCTTCACATTTCATACAATGTGTCAAACTATCAACCAACACAACAGCTCAATATAATAAGTGTTGCATAACTTTATGGACAATGGAAATAATATTCCATCTTCAGGTCATCTGACAGGTTTTAGGGTAAAGAGATCTAAAGACACCAATTACTGCAGAACATGGATTATTATCCATACTTTGTAACCATCCTTTATCCAACCCTGTTACCATGGTCCCATGTGCCACTATTCCAGGCCATGTTTTCAGGTTTGACACTGTGAGTAAATGCAGCCCACTGTCATTGCTTTTGCAAATCTGCAACTGGTTATAGACGTATATGATTGTACAAACAATTAAACCGTGATTTTGGTATATTGTGTGTGGGTGATTTAAACTAATGCTCCTATGGTATTTCACGATAAATTTGTTTTTCTGACCGTTGATTCAGAAGATATGAACGCACAATGCCAGATCTTAAACGCGAAAAAAAAGCCCATTCAACAAGCGCTGCCTGTTTTGAGTGTTGTGTCAAAGGTTTTGAAAAACGACTGCAAGGTTCAGACTTTAGCGCCGACGCAATGCAAAAAAACTGTAATAAACGTTTTATCAACGCACCCTTTCTACTTGTTTTTGGGGGTGTTTTGTTGTTGTTTGTCGCTATTGGTCAGGAAGGGAGTTTGATGAATATTGATGACCCAGGAGACAGTGCTGCTTCCTCTGCCAAGGGAAGGAACGCATGAGAGAGAAGATTGGTTTTCTCTGGCGCTGAGAAGCTATGGTGGAATGGTTGGTACTGATGAACTGTGTGTGTGTGTGTGTGTGTGTGTGATGAGTCACCGCCCTCATCCTCTTGCTTCCTTGCAGAGCAGAACGGAACCTCATCTTCTGAGTAGTGTGGCTGGGGAGAATAGGCCATCAGTGTGTGTGTGTGTGTGTGTGTGTGTGTGAGTGTGTGTGTGTGTGTGTGTGTGTGTGTGAGTGATTAGGTGCATGGCTTTGTGTGTGTGTGTGTGTGTATGTGCGTGTGAGCATGATCATGTTTGTGCATTATGTGTATGACTGTGAGTATGTGTGAGTATGTGTGTGTGTGTGTGTTTGTGTGTGAGTGTGATTAGGTGCATGGCTTAATGTGAGGGTGTGTGGGTGTGGGTGTGTGTATGTATGTACGTTTGTGTTTCGGCCCATGTGTTTGATCTGAATCTATGTGTGACAGATCATGCCATGAAAGTACCTTCCGTGTGTGTGTATGTATGTGCTTGTGTGTGTGTGTGTGTGTGTGTGTGTGTGTGTGTGTATGAGAGAGAGAGATTTCGACACCACCATCCGTAGAGTCCTCTGGCTGTAAGAACCTCTTTAGAACGAGACACCTCCTCCACTGGGAGATCATCTGTCTAAAGAGAGGGACAGAGAGAGAGAGACAGAGAGAGAGAGACAGAGAGAGAGAGACAGAGAGAGAGACAGAGAGTGGAGAGAAGTCGAGTAGAAGATTGAGAGGACAAAAAGGAGAATCTCTCTTTCTCTTTCTCCCTCCCTCCCTCCCTCCCTCCCTCCCTCCATCTTTCTCTCTCTGTCCCCCCCCCCTCTTTCTCTCTCCTGCTCTCTCTCTTCCTGTTAGTTTAGAAAGCCCACTTTGAAACACTTCAGGGTTCATTGGATCAGTCCTCCATTTGGGCACTGCAGACTGCAGGCGACCCTTGACCTTTCTTGGCACTTAAACAGAGGTTGGAATTTGAAATGATGAAAGAGCATTGATTTCTACTGTAGAGGCCATCAATTACCTAAAAGGTCAAAAGGGCAAGAGGCCCTGTACCGTCAATGTATGCTCAGAATACAGTGATTGACAACAGTGGGCTATTAAGCTCATACATGCTGATTGTATAGCTTTCTTCACCCCCTCTGTAAGCTACAGCCAGGATAAAGTCAAGGGAAATCAAAGGAACTGATTCACTGTTTACAGCTTGTGTTGGCTCTGTGTGCGTGTTGTTTTGAACATGTTTTTTTTTTTCTTAGAGTAGATTATCGGGGGAGACTTGACCTCTCACTCGCATATTCAAAACCTCTGGTTTGACGATCTAAGGACAGACGAGCTGAAACGAGTTACCGTGGCAACCCTCGCGTCCTGTTGGAAACACTGGAGTGGCGGAGACGAAACGTCAACGTTAACCGCCTAAGGTGCTATCGTTACAACGTGGGCATTGGCTAGCAATAACCATTTATGAAATAGAATTCTACTTAACTAGTATGATTTACTCTAATTGAATCCATTAAAAGCAGCATGCAACATATTAAAGACTTAACTAATAAAGATAAAGATCAGTAGTGAGGCAATGCCTGCAGGCAAAAACACATTTAATGACAAGATTCTTGTAAAACTAACTTATTTATCAGTGTCATCTTAACTGTAAAATTGTACAGAAGCCAGTCATCGCACTTTTAATGAGGAACAGGACAGAAACAGAACGAATGGGTAAAAAAAGCTGTTCTCCTCGTCAAACGCAGACGCTGCCTGTCACCTAACGAATCCCACGGCGCAACAGATGGTTCTCCAAAACTAATTAGGAGGGAAAGCATGTACAGTTCAATCAAACATACAGTGCTCTTTATTACAGAACCACTCGCCACCATGATGATATGCGGACATGTTCCAAACGACAGGAACCAATTAAGCTCCAGTTGGATTATGTTAATCAGGCATGCAGTCAGTCACTCAGTCAATCAGTCAGCTAGTAATGTGACCATATAGACAGCCAATCTGCCAGTCCGACAGGCAGTAAATCAGTAAATCAATAAATCAGCCAATCTGCCAGTCCAGCAGTAAATCAGTAAATCAATAAATCAGCCAACCTGCCAGTCCGGCAGTATATCAGTAAATCAGTCAGAAATCAGTCAATCTGCCAGTCAGGCAGTCATTAAATGAACCAGGCCGTAAGTCAGTAAGTTAGTCAGTCAGACAGTCAGTGAGTTAGTTAGCCAGTCAGTCAGTGGGTTAGTCAGCCAGCCAGTCAGTCAGTGAGTTAGTAATGTGGCCAGCCAGACAGTCAGTGAGTTAGCCAGCCAGTCAGTCAGTGAGTTAGTAATGCGGCCAGCCAGACAGTCAGTGAGTTAGTAATGCGGCCAGCCAGTCAGTCAGTCAGTGAGTTAGCCAGTCAGCTAGTCAGTGAGTTAGTAACGTGGTCAGCCAGATAGTCAGTGAGTTAGTAATGAAGCCAGCCAGTCAGTCAGCGAGTTAGTAATGCGACCAGCCAGACAGTCGGTGAGTTAGTCAGCCAGACAGTCAGTGAGTTAGTCAGCCAGTAAGTCAGTGAGTTAGTAATGCGGCCAGCCAGACAGTCAGCGAGATAGCCAGTCAGCCAGTCAGTGAGTTACTAATGCAGCCAGCCAGCCAGTCAGTGAGTTAGTCACGTGGCCAGCCAATCAGTCAGTGAGTTAGTAACGTGGCCAGTCAGCCAGTCAGTGAGTTACTAATGCAGTCAGCCAGTCAGTTAGTCAACGAGTTAGTAATGCGGCCAGCCAGACAGTCAGTGAGTTAGTCAGCCAGACAGTCAGTGAGTTAGTCAGCCAGTAAGTCAGTGAGTTAGTAATGCAGCCAGCCAGTTAGTTAGTCAGCGAGTTAGTAATGCGGCCAGCCAGTCAATCAGTGAGTAATTCAGCCAGTCAGCCAGTCCGTGAGTTAGTAACACGGCCAGCCAGACTGTCAGTGAGTTAGTCAGCCAGACAGTCAGTGAGTTAGTAATGAGGCCAGCCAGACAGTCAGTGAGTTAGTAATTCAGCCAGAAAGTAAGTGAGTTAGTAACACGGCCAGCCAGTCAGTCAGTGAGTTAGTAACAGGGCCAGCCAGACAGTCAGTGAGTTAGTAATGTGGCCAGCCAGTCAGTAAGTCAGTTAGCTAGCCAGACAGTCAGTTAGTCAGCCAGACAGTCAGTGAGTTAGCCAGTCAGACAGTCAGTGAGTTAGTCAGCCAGACAGTCAGTGAGTTAGCAATGCGGCCAGTCAGACAGTCAGTGAGTTAGTAATGCGGCCAGCCAGACAGTCAGTGACTTAGTAATACGGCCAGCTAGACAGTCAGTGAGTTAGTAACACGGCCAGCCAGACAATCAGAGGGCCAGAACAGGGAGTTAGTAACGCGGCCAGACAGACAGTCAGAGGGCCAGAACAGGGAGTTAGTAACGCGGCCAGACAGACAGTCAGTGAGTTAGTAACGCGGCTAGACAGACAGTCAGTGAGTTAGTAACGCGGCCAGCCAGACAGCCAGTAAGTTAGTAACGCGGCCAGCCAGACAGCCAGTAAGTTAGTCAGCCAGTCAGTGAGTTAGTAATGCGGCCAGCCAGACAGTCAGTGAGTCAGTCAGCCAGACAGTCAGTGAGTTAGTAATTCAGCCAGACAGTCAGTGAGTTACTAACACGGCCAGCCAGTCAGTCAGTGAGTTAGTAACGCAGCCAGCCAGACAGTCAGTCAGTTAGTCAGCAAGTCAGACAGTCAGTGAGTTAGTAATGTGGCCAGCCAGTCAGTCAGTCAGTTGGCCAGCCAGACAGTCAGTGAGTTAGCCAGTCAGACAGTCAGTGAGTTAGTACTGCGGCCAGCCAGACAGTCAGTGAGTTAGTAATGCGGCCAGCCAGACAGTCAGTGAGTTAGCCAGTCAGACAGTCAGTGAGTTAGTCAGCCAGACAGTCAGTGAGTTAGCCAGTCAAACAGTCAGTGAGTTAGTCAGCCAGACAGTCAGTGAGTTAGTCAACCAGACTGTCAGTGAGTTAGTCAGCCAGACAGTCAGTGAGTTAGTAACGTGGCCAGCCAGACAGTCAGTGAGTTAGTAATGCGGCCAGCCAGACAGTCAGTGAGTTAGCCAGTCAGACAGTCAGTGAGTTAGTAAACGCGGCCAGCCAGACAGTCAGTGAGTTAGTAACACATCCAGCCAGACAGTCAGAGGGCCAGAACAGGGAGATGAGTACAGGGCCTCTTCCAAACGAATGCTGGGGGTGGAATGAGGGTCGGGGGGCAGATTATTAAGGAACTCATGCATTCGACTCTTCTTGACAGCTATTTACCTCCCAAACCCGTTCGTTCCCTCTATCTCTTCCCCTTTCTCTCTCTCTCTCTGCCCTACTCCACTCTATCTCTCTCTCTCTCTCTCTCCCTCTCATCTCTCGTCCTACTCGAGTCCTTAGGCAGGCAATTTCCACTTCCTTTTCCTTCCTATTCTTTTTCTTCGTTGGTGCCTGGGACGCGGATGTGAAATAGGATTTTTGTGGCCTCGGGGAGCAGGACATAATTGTTCCTGTCTGTAGGTTGTAACATCTCACACTCTCTCGCTAACCTCTCTTTCACGGACTTCAGCTCTTTTTTTTTCTTTTCCTTCCTGTCTATTACCTCTCTCTCTCTCTGTACAGCTCTTTATCTTATCTTTCTCCTTCACCCTCTCCCTCTTTTTCTCCCACTCTCTCGCTGTCTCTCGCTCTCTCTCTCTAGCTCTCTCTCTCTGTACATCTCTTTATCTTATTTTTCACCTTCTCCCCCTCTCTCTTCCCCAGCGCTCAACGCAACCCTACATTTTTTCTTTATTCTCTTTTTACATGCACATAGATACATGCACTCATGCACAAACGGAGAGGCACACACACACACCTACGTAATAATCAACCCATGTCTTCCAGTATTATGACCTCCCTTCAGTTTAAGTACACGAGTACACGTGCAGTCACTCTTTGTATGTCAAGTGATTGGGAGTAGGGCTCAAATCAACAGGTTGTTCCTCGTTCGTTCAGTCTCAACAGCCTCTTCACGTGCCTAATGGACCGGGCGTGCTACTGCACTGCCCCCGCTGGCAGTCTGCAGTAGTACAGCACCAAACACATCTCATCAGAGAGGGAAGGAAACTGAGGGTCGATTCCAATCGATGTTAAAGAAGGGTACTTCATGAAGGTTCCTCTGCGAGTGGCCACTTTTGTGACGTTTTATTCGTCATCATCGAGTGGACACTTGATGGAGAGGCAGGGAG
>JAVQIZ010028598.1:0-10839 GCA_036023535.2 Galaxias brevipinnis
GGGCTCAAATTAACGAAACATCTGGGATGGAGGGTGCCCACTTGAAAACCCCAATGACATATCCGCTCTCAACCCAAGTCCATTCTAAAATATTGTCTTTTGAAGTGCTCATCTTAGAATATGGCATAATGGATATTATAACATCCTATCCTGTGTATATTAAAAAGAAAAAAATTATTCAAGATAGGGTTCTGAAATTTTAAATGCTTCATATCAGTCTTTGGATTTTTTAACAAGGATTGTTTAATGAACCAGTGAGAAATGGCACCTTGAATGTACAGTAGTGTTTACAGTAATACATTTTGATGTGCTGTGGAGTTAATGTTGAGAGTCTGAAGATGATATCCTGAAATTTTGATGTGATTTGGATTTATGATTGTTTTGGACTTATACTCTGGGTAGACCACCAGTATTTTTTTTTTTTTAAACTGAGTGATGGACTTTATTATTTCTAATGGGTGCCAGTATATGAAAGTTTCATCTCACTGCAATGGAAACATTCTGAAGATTTCAGAGCTGTAACCCTAATGGCCTATTATTAATGATTTTTTTTAACACTTTGAACTTTGAACTACTGCTATAGTGCCACTATCAGGTATAATGAGGCGGCATGGCATGGGGTATAGTTTTGAGTGAACCTGGACACGTGATCCAAATTTGGTGCATTTTTAACCATGGGAAGTACAGAATCTGGGATGATGATGATAATAATAATAATAATAATAATAATAATAATAATAATAATAATAATAATAATAATAATAACAATTACAAGAGCTGACCGGCTGCACAGCCGGTCACCCAATTATTTAAGACAAAGCTTATATAAACATAGTTGGCAATTATTTTACCGGCATTTATTGAACGTTACTGGTATTAGGATTCACTGAGTTCACCTTGTTACCTAGTTTTAACGTTAGATGGAATGTTAGAAACAACAGACTTCTAGACAATGCTCAAATAAATTTTTTGTAAGAAGTACCTCAACAAGCTGATGATAAGCTGTTATATAAATAGATATGCAAACACAAATTAGAATGACTTGTCTGTGTGTGGATGGTATTAGCCAAGTAAAGTGCATCTGCATACAAGCCTTTGAGTACATTGCATGTAGTATCATCACGAATAAGGTAATTTGTAGATAAATGTATAGATAATACATATCAAAGAACTGTCAGAAAAAGGGAGTTGTAACTTTCATTAGTATTTCATGGGATTGTCACCCAACCTTTGCTAAAGGCTTAATGGAAACAGTACCTCTCACCAGAGTCAAATTGATCTCACTTGAAGGTATTTTGAAATGAGTAAAGTCGAGTTTTGAAGCCTTTTGGCTTTTTGTAGCTGCAGAAATAGGTTCAGTTCATAGTTTAAAAGACATTAATAATATTAATGGTGTCAGCTGCTATCAGTGTTTTGACAGATGTCCCCAGTTGAACTGGCCAGCAGCATAAAATTCCCCCGTGTGACAGCTGAGCTCTCTGAACTGTAATTTGACTCTCTTGGACTGATAATGGGATTGCTTAGAGGTGTGCCGGCTACAAGTGTTCTTTCAGTTCCTATTTGGATACCTAGAAGGTTAACTTGTGCCTTTTTCACCCTCCCCCAATTCGCCCAAGGTTAACCATCAGCTTCTTAACTTTCCTCCTAGGTACAGGTTGAGATGATTCTAGTCTGCTTAGCTTAACTTTTGTCCCTGTTTGTTTTGCTGTTATCTTTAGGCCATGCTACAGGGACTTCGTTCTATCATACCGCTGTCTCTTTCGGGAGTGCTGGCCTTTCTGGGGCTGTGGTGGTATACTTCCAGGAAGAAAGAACGACTCTGTGACCATGACTCTGTCGATCAGATGCTCCCCAAAAAAGGAGATGCGGATGTAACAGAAAATGGACTCTTCGCTGAGACAGATGGTCCTAACCTGGAGGTTATTGCCAGTGCAAACACGCAGGTAGCAGCTGATCATAGCTCGCCACCTCTCAACCAAGTACAACCTGAGGAGATTACAGCGCATTGGGATGGGACTGATGGGTGTCCTAATGCTGCCCTGGATTGTGCAGGTCCTGTGTCTTCCATGCCATTACATCTGCAGCCTGCGCCAGAAGATGGAATCCACAAGCAACTATTGAAAGAGGAGGCTCTAACAAGGAAAAGCCTGTCTTCCATCAACCAAGGTAGTGTAACCCCTGTCTCTAAGCCCCTGTCTGAAACAATTGACACTTCTACCCTAAAACCCCAGTTGCTGCTATTACCTACAACACCAGTTATCTTTAGCTGCAATAAGACCAAATTGCAAGCAGATGGGGAACGACCAGACCCAGAGGGGGAAGTTGGAGAGGACAAGAATATTGTAAATTTTTCAGAGATCAAGCTTCAAACAGATCAGACGGAAAGAAGTGCAGGTTCCAAAAACATCCATTCTTCCTGTCTGTTCTCCATGGAGTTGGACCCTGGGTCCTGTCCCCCAGATGGTAGCTCCATGTACGACAGCTCTTGTCAAGATCACGTGAGTCAGCTGGCTGTTGGCCTGGTCACTGAGGTTGTTTCTGCAGCAGTATCAGAAGTCCTAGCAGCCGACACCACAGAAATTTATATTTTAGGACAGATCAACCAACCTACGCATGAAAATATGATTCTAGAGGAAGAGTCAGCTGAATGGACTAGCCAAATGTCGCCCCAGTTTCAGGAGACTAAGGACAAAGAGGACTGTAACTCAATCTCATCTTTATTTGAAAGCACTCATGGGGAGGACTACCAGGGAGAGTCCCTTCCTTTAGAGACCATTGGAGACTCTGTTAACCAAAAGACTTCCCAGGAGCAGGTGGACAGACTTTGCATTGTCAACTCAACTGTCAAGCATCAAGGTACAGAGGAGTACCAATATTTTCCAGGTGAGATCTAAGACTTCATGAGTTGAAGTTGTTACCCAATAGTAATTCTCGATAAGTTGTTTGTCAAGGCAGTTTGTCTCGGACATCCTTTAACTAGCTCATTCTCTTGATTTGCAGCAACAAAAGCTTGATTAACTAGTTTACCAAGAATGAAGGGTATGCAACTATAAATAACCTGGTCCACACAACATGCCGTTATGTTGCCTTAAATGTGCAATGCTCTTTTCCATTGCCAGCATTCTATTTAATGGGAATGCACACTTCTGTACTCTTGCATACGTATGTAACATAATTAAATTCTAATTTAAAAACAGACACAAAAGGGGCATTTTCCAATGTTTTTCACACTTTTCTTTAATGGTGGTGGAGATCCAGAACTCCAGTGCTACAGATACGGTTCATACATCAAAATGTGCATCTGGCTACATATTTTTACTTCATACAATGGATTATCTCACTGAGTTTTATTGCAAGACATAAGGTTCATCAGAATGTTCAGTTGGCATCTTGATATACTGTATATACAATGGCATTACATAAAATATGATGTGATGTTTGAGTTATAATCAAAATGCTTAACAAAGCATCTTTGTCAGCTTTTATGTTATAGACATTATTCTGACTACATAAGCTTGGCAAGCTTAGTCAACATACTGTATTAAATATCATATTGATACATCCCATACTTATATAACTTCATTATTAAAATACAGATCCAGTAGTCGTAGAACATACTCACAGGACTATATTACCCTTGAAAGCCCCATAGTGAAAACAGAACTTGGTAAATCAACCTTCAGGTTTTTTTTGCCTCAGATAAATGGAACAAGATTCAACAGGTGAAATTAGTTTCTGTTGAACAATTTACACTTTTATTGGAGGATTTGGAAGTTAAAGAGTTCTTGTTTTGGTTGAAACTTAAAATAAAATATAATAAGTACAATATTTATTTTTTGCTTTTGTAATTTCTATATTCTGCTTTTAAACATTGCAGGGGACTGCTGTAAAAGATACCTGGTCTCAGTCGGTTAACCCTGTATATATAAATAATAATAACAATCATAATAAATACTTATAATAATAATAATAATAATAATAATAATAATAATAATAATAATAATAGGGTTTATTAAGAATTTCTAGATTGACTTGCACTTGTCGAACCTCGGATCCAGGAGGAGCAATGCGGATTCCGTCGTGGAACAGTGGACCAACTCTTTACCCTTGCGAGGCTGTTTGGGGGTGCATGGGAGTTTGCCCATCCAGTCTACATGTGTTTTGTGGACTTGGAGAAGGCCTACGACTGTGTCCCCCGGGGAGTCCTGTGGGGGGTACTGCGGGAGTATGGGGTACCGGGGCCGATGCTACGAGCCATTCGGTCCCTGTATAACCAGAGTGAGAGTTGTGTCCCTATACTCGGCACAAAGTCAAATCTTTTGTAGAATTTAAATTTAAATGCATTGTTTTCCTTTTTAGTGTGCCCCTCAGTTGACCTGCTCATCTGTGTGGTGTCTAAGCCATTGGCAGAAAGAGTTTGACTCAGGATTGAATGTTCTAGTTAAAATACCTGACTTTTGACCCATTCTGCTGTATTGAAACCACATATTAACTTGACAATTCCAAGGTGTCTTTCAAAAATATATTTGTATCTGTTTATTTAAAGTGGTTTATATGTTGTTTTTTGTATGAAAGTAAACATTCAAAATGCACATTCTAAAGGTAGATTCATAACTGCATTATTAATTGAAACATCAATTCTGACATTCTTAGCCAATCAAAATAGATTGCCATTCTGAAGCAGGTGTCTAAGCCATATGGTTAGTGATTTCTAGCAACGGTTTTGTGCGTTATGACTAATTAAATGAGAGTGTGCGGCTGTGGAGTTTCCACATATGTTTCCATGGAAACTCCTGTTGGTTTGAAAAGTTTGATCCTTAATGCTGCTTTAGATGTGAGACCAATACACCTTCCTCGGTTGTAACTAATAGTTTAATTATGACGGATCATGCAAATCATGCCTTTCCAACAAAGCTGTAATGTGGTGTGTGTGGTTGTGTGTGTGTGTGTGTGTGTGTGTACGTGTACGTGAGTGTGTGCGTGTGTGTGTGTATACTGACTTGCACGTGTGTTTGTTTAGCATGGGAATAAAAAGTTCAGCACTATAATGTAATTATGTCTATAAATGTACAGTTGTTATATTGCGTTTTTGTTGTTGTCTCTAATGTGGACTATTGGACCTCCAGTGGCTGTGAGCACTCAGTTTGCTTTGCCCCCACAGATGTTTGCAGGGGAAAGACAGTATCCATGACAACTGAGAAGGAGAAGAAGAAGGAGGAGGAGGAGGAGGAGGAAAAGAAGTAGAAAAAACGGTGACCTTTTGAAGCATGGATTGTGCAAACTTGCCTTGGAAAATGCATAGAAACTTGAACCAAATGATCGAACCCATGGTGAATGGCAGCTGACGTAATAGGTGTTTGAAATCGTAATAGGTTGTAGTAGCAACAATAATAATAGTTGTATTCAATGTTATTATTAGTGATAAGGGTACTGGTATGTAATGTTAGGCCTACTATTAGTAGTAAGTGGTTAAAGCATTAGGATTATGAGCGTAGTAACACTTCTGGTAGATAATACAATTGGTTTGCCTTGTCTTGAACTCACAGAATATATTTTTGCATTTAAATTTGATAAAGAAATCACTTTAGCGATAGTAATTTATGTCATTCACCCATATTAGGAGGTGAACCATATACTTTTTGCGATATGCAAATGTTATAGGTTTGATTCCACGCGCAACTGAACCAATAGGAAATCATGCCTGGTTAGAGGGGAAACTATTGGGGGGTTCCTTTCTTCAGTTGAGCCACAGACAAGTCAAAAGTCAAATGTTGCGTATAATCTATAACCGCTTATTCTATACAGGGAGAATAATGCAGAAAGTTGTTTAAAACTTGACTCACATTATTTTACTAATTATATAAACATATGACATACATATATTTTCGAATAGTATGAAGGAACAAAATTGGACTATAGGATCCAACTTGTTGAATATAGCAGTTTTGTGAAACAAGGGCGCTAGGACCCAGCTTGCAACATACTCGGTTACGGTTGATGAACTGTTTCGTAAAAGTGTCAGCCATCCTCACTAGGAAACGAAAGCTCGCTCATCATGCACACAAAATAGGTTGGGTATGTCGAAGTATTGTGCAATTGTTAACATCAACAGTTCCACCGTTCAATCTTCAGTACATTTTTTGTAATCGATATCTTGAGCTATAATATTTTCGATTTGTGTTCTCTCCTCCCAAGGGCTGAAGATGAAACGCCAGAGCGGAGGGGAGAAATGGGTTAGGAAGACACATGCAAAGAAGATTTGAGCTTTTCGTGTTATTATGTAAGTAGCCAAAAGATAACATTGTTAGAAGTGATATTTACCGATGAATTACTGCATGTTCGTTTCTTTGAGCTTGAAAATAGTTGATTTCGTTGTCTTGTTTCTGTTGCTACATTTCCGTCATGTTTGTTCATGTCAGTGGAGCGTGAGTCATAGCTCTTCCTCTGAACCAGCAATCGAACGAGCTATGGATGTAAGCTATGTATGTATTTGGGAAACGGCTTCCTTCCAAATACTTAAAATGACAAAACCTTGTGTAGTTTTACTTGTGTGTATTAAACAAACGAAATATCTTTGTGTCACAGTGTCAGTGTAGACGCGTTTGTTTGTGCGTGTGTGTGTGTACGCATTTGTTCGTGCATGTGTTTGTGTGTAACGAGCCAGTGAGTGAGTAAATGATTGATTTGATTTTAAGAAATAATTAATTTTGGTAGTGATGCTTATGCATTATTCGGAAATTCGCTATTATGTAGGCCTACTCACCTGTTAATAGGACTTGAGTGATTAGGACCACGTGTTCCTCTTGCCTTCCCTATGACTCATGCACCTTCTTCAGTTGCTGCACTGAGTTACATTTCTTACCTTTAATGTAAAACACCGTGACTTTCACATAACAATAAGGACATATTCATTAATGCTTAAAAAAATGTATTGTATCTTATCTCGTTCGAATGACACGAGTTGGTATTCAATACTGACTCTTCTAATGTTTTGTTTGGGTAAGTGCTGTCATTGTTTATGTTTGTAAAAAAAACAATAAAAAATTAGTAGGCTATTCCTCTGTCAAGCAGGAAGTGTAGACAGTTATTCGTGCAGGATGAGACAAAACAAAACTCTGCTTGCAGGGTATTACACATTGGATTATGCATTTACTGCTTATATTCATATCATTTCCCATGCTGATATTTTACTGTGCTATGCCTGCATGTATTTCGTACTGTTTATCAAAACAATTTACTTAAACAGTTCATTGATTTAATGAAGTCACTTTGAATGTTCTAATTTGGCCTACTGGTTCTGCATTTTAAAGTTATTTTTTTATTATTATTTAATTGAATTATTTTTTCAGTCATTTTGGTTCTCAATTATAGTGACAGTTTAGTTCCACAGCAAACAACCAACCACTCCAACTGGGAGGAAATAGACCTAGACCACTTGGTCACTTCCCCGCCAGCTACATGCAGTCCTGGGATAGGAAGGATTTTTATATCCGAACCACTTCCCATTCCACAGTATGGTTGTTGGGCTAAACCTGTGGGAGCGGGAAGTGGGGTTTTACGATAGGGGGTCAGAGGTCAGGTGTAAGGCTCCGCTGGAGAGCGACAGAGAGAGGGTGATCCCCATGGAGGGCAGTGGTGCCGAATCCTCAGCTGACATAAGCTCCTTTCCATGGTTGTGTCTACACTGCTCGCTGTCTCGAACTCAAACCCAAACTCGAACTCGAACCAGAGCAATCGAGCCATCAGTTTAAAGCTGATTAATGCATACATAAGATAGCAAAGCTGAAGAGCCGTATCACGGCAGCGGTTCGTTAAAAAGGCTTAGGTGTGTATGTGTGATGGGGTTGGTCCCAGGCTGTGTGTGTGAGAGAGAGAGTGAGAGATGGGGTTGGTAGCAGGCTGCGTGCGTGCGTGCGTGCGTGCGTGTGTGTGTGTGTGAGAAAGAGTGAGATGGGGTTGGTGGCTGGCTGTGTGTGTGTGTGTGTGTGTGCGCGCGTGCACGATTTTATAGGCCTACACGTATTCTACTGTCTTTGGTTCTATAATTCTCTACCATTAGACTTCCTCTCATTAGATTACTCCTCCGTGTTCTGAAGGCCTTTTCCCTCCCCTCAACTGTTGTAACATCAAAGATGTCTTGACAGATCCAGGCTAATTTTATCCGGCCCTGCTCCCCTCATCTCCGGCACTCAAACCAGACAACCTCACAGTCTTTCCATATCATTCAACTGGCTGTGGATGGTTGTTAGTTGTAGAGATAGAAGAGAGCTTCAGGGCGCTTTACCAGTACTCCTCCTGCTTTGTCTTCTTTTTCTCATCTTCCTCCCTCGTTTTCTTCTTCTTTTTCGAGCTGACGGGGATCAATAATGGATGCTGCGTTGGACATAATTCTCCTTGGGAGTAAACCTCTGCTGCTTTCTCCCCAAGCCAGCAGTTTTTTATTAGATCTATATAAATGCACAGATATAATGCATGGTCAGTAGTGCCATTTTCATGTGGGACTATTGGATAGGTTTTTTATCACAAGTGTATAGGGACAGATGGGAAATAATATAATAAACACTTTTTTTTATTATTTGCTGGACAGATAACATTATTTTTTTTTGCTAGATATCTGGCTGTGACAGATGTACTGTAGGTGTGTGATTGTTCTGATCTCCAGAAACATTACAAAACATAAGTCTCTAGTAGCATCATATCTTGTATATTAGGAAATTCCGCCGTGTACTATATCAATATTCCAATCCTTCTTGTCTGTATGATCTTGTCAAATGGAATCAAGTCAAGGATGTGCACATGGTCAGGATTCAGGGAGCCACCAGGAACTAATTGCTTGGGATAAATAATTGATGATCCAGCAGCTCTGGTGAGAAAATGCCAGGGACTCTTTGTGGGCTGGGATTGTTGTGCTGGTCACAGTTAGAATGATGGATTGTCACAAACGATCACGTTTTGTCTGGAAAATGTATTATCGTATGCAAATTATCTTTGTTCGTTCGTTGTATCTACTTAGGTTTTCGATGGAACCTGACAGACACTCACGCAGGTGTAAATTGTGTAATAGAATTGGTATGATAATATCTATATAATATATCTTATGACTGAAACTAAAATCTCATGAAACATTTGAATTTCAAATGTTTAAAAACGTCCTAACTATTCAGTGCTCTCTCCAGTGAAGCAAAGGAAATGATGTGGTATTGAGTGTACTGTACCTTTAAAGTTGTGTTTTTAAAATTTTATTTCTTTGAGTCTTTCTGCTTCATGTTAGTACTACGTGCAGGTCTTCCTCATACCATAGTCATCCATACAATAGTTCCATCTCGCTATAGGCTCACATACTCCGTCAGCAGCACATTCACCACTTCCATGAATAGATTTTCAATTTGTGTGTATGTTATATACACACATACTTTGCTGTTGCCAGGCAACATTAACTTTTTCTTCTCGAGCTTCTTGAAACTACATATCTTGAGCCTCCGGCAATTTCAGTGACAGGACTCATTTCATTATGATATGGCTATTTCCCTGGGTGTTAAAAATCTAGAGGAAGTCCTCCTCGCTTCGCCGGGTGATCGATGTCCAAATATGTACGAGGGTCTTCCCGTGAGTATTTGATTTTTCGTTTCTTTTTTTTTTCTTGAAGTATTGGCCCTTCAGTGTCTCTCTTGTCTCTGCCCCAGCCAGAGCTCTGGGAGCTGTATAAGAATCAGCCCTGTGGCCGCATAGGAGAAAGATATACTTTGATTCATGCTCTTGCTCTAATCCAGCCTTTTAACGCTGTCTTCATTTTATCCAGTTAGAGTAGACTCGAGAAATCACAGTGATCCAGCAGACATCAAGGATAAGCTGGTTTAAAATATAATTTTTTAAAATTTGTATTTATTTCAATCATAACAAACCACTTAAAGTGGGATTTGTCTACAGTGTGAAAATATCCCTGTGATTACACGCTTGCCGGCCCCCGCCTGAGAAGAGGGCGTTATAATGCGAGGATTGAGGTGGTGATTCGATTTACCGCCATGTCCTCCTATGCGCGTAAACCCTGCTTACTATGTAGCTAATCGGGTTTTTGTGTCCGCTAACACTGATGTCGTGTTTTGAAGACGAGCTTTCCCTTTTTTCTTGAATGGTAGCTCAAGTCATGGTTGAGTGAAACAATACAACGGCAGCACACCAACGGTAGGTTTGCGCAACCGAACACCACACCCGACCTCTCACAGCAGAGTGAGTGAGATAAGTAGGAGAGAGGAGAAACGTCTAGTTGCCTGGTGACTGAGGGTTGAGAGAAGGAGGGAGGAGGATGTAGACATCCCTGTACGGATGAGAACGGTCAGCGGAGGTTCTTTTAGAACGACCCCCCCACCCCACCCCACCCCACACACACACACACACTCTCTCTCCCTTTCACCGGTCTCTCTCAACCTTTCTCTTGTTCTAGCTCATGCTCTCAATTTAGCTCTCTCTCTGATTTTCTCTTGCTCACTCCTGTGCTTTTTCCCTCCCTTTGTGGTCTCCTTTTGTCATTACAACCTTCTGTGACTTCCACAACCCCTATTGGCTTTTTCTTTTTAACCAGCTATGAATAACGTACATTTACATTTCTCTGCAGTATAGAAAAATTCTGAAGTTTAATTCATTATTCAGGGACTTGGTCTGATTTAAATGTTGATCCAGCAACCCCCACCCCATCCCTCCTTTTTAATTCACTGCAGCGTCCTGGACAAATGTGTACTCCTCGACCTGAGTCTTGCTGCTGCTGCTTCAGCTGAAATTATCTTTAAAAAAACAAAACAAAACAGCAGCAGCAGCGGGTTTGCTTGTAATTGGCAAGTATGT
>JAVQIZ010028620.1:0-20381 GCA_036023535.2 Galaxias brevipinnis
CGTTCAGCTCAAAGTATCTCTAATTTATTTTTAGTTATTTTTATAAAGAAAATCTACACAAAATTCCACCCGATTTATTGTATATATTATAATTTGCCAAAACAAGCTGTTGCATTCAACAAACGTAAACACAAGATTTTGTAAGGTAATTACAGTATTGAGGATGTGTGTCTAGCTTCAGGATGTAAATTCTCCAGCAAAGTAAACAGATGGCTTTTGAATCTTATCAGGGGAATCTTATTCTGGGAAAGCGAAGGATTGGCATCAACCTGTCTATTCATGTACATGTTTACACTGTCCAGGCCAGCCCTGTTATCTTATTGACCCAAGAATAGGAGTTCAGTTCAGAGTTCAATTTTACAAAACGTTAATTAAAGGAAAAGAAAAAATGGGGTAAATAACATAATGCAAGCTTCATACATTTTACACATGCTTTATATAGATATGACTGGCATAATAGCTTATCACAAAAATAGATATACTACATATACTATATATGCTATATTTTTTATGTGTACACACATCAGCTTGTGCATTATTTCCACAAATTCATACCATGGATCCCTTTCTATGTGATCAAAGTAAAATTTATTTGCAGCAAAACAATATTACAGTTTCACTGTTTCCCTCGAATCACAAGGTTAAACAAGTTCATCGCAAAATGATTGTATTGTATTATCAAAATAAAGTATTGAGGTCAGAGAAAAACAAAGGGAAGTTGCAGAAAATGTTGCTGAGTTGTGAATTTGTTGGCCACTATTAAAGCTGAGGGGAACTACAAGTGTTACAGTGTGCATTTGCCAATCTGAAATGAGCTTATTGTTGAATATTGGAGTACCTTTGAGATACACCCTTCTGCACATCTCTTTTTATTAAGTTATCTTTGAATTACTCTCTGTAAACTCTAAAGACTGCAGTGTGTGAAAATGCCTGGGTATTGTCAGTTTCCAACAACCATTGGTTAAAGTTACATTAAACCTCTTGAGTATGTCTGAATGTCTAAATGTTGAGTAGCACCCAAATGATTTTCTGTTTGGTAACTTGCGAGTAGGGCTTTGTAATCAAGTGGCCATTGAGTGTATATATATGACTGGCTATTTACATATGAAAAATGTTATAACATTTTTCATATGTAAATAGCCATATATAAGCCATATATATGTTATATATATATATGTATGTATATACGTTATTTAACATGATATATCACCATGTCCAAAGTTGGTGGGTTAATTGGTTAGCTGTGACATACAACACTTTTACACACTATACAACTTGTTTAATGCGCTGAACATAGCCTGTTTTTCCAGCCTATTGCCAAGCATTAAGAAGAAGAAGGTAGGCCACCTGCCTGGCCTAATCCTGAGTAGATTAGCGGTGCTTCCCCAGGACCCATCTCTGCTGTTGGGTGAAGTGCAGCTCAACTCCTTAGCTGCCCCACATAATCCACTCATGTACTAAAGCTCCTGCTCGTCTATTTTCTCATAGGGTGGACAGCCCTCCCATGGCAAAAGGGGACTGCCAATCAGATGCAAGTGCTTCAACCGCCTTGAACCCTGAGGAGTGAATGGTCGACTGTGATTTGCAAAGTGATTTAGAGGGTGTGCAGGGAGCATAGAGGGATTATGGATTAGAGAGACTCTTAAGGCTTAGACCTGTTCCCCAGTCCTTCCTCTTCTTATTACAGGGTAGGAACATTTTCTAAGAGTCTTCCAGGGAAATATTTACTGTATCACTCAACCTTGAGTCTACATACCTGTACATGTGAATTATTCCCAAAGTAACATTTTATTTTCTTATTAAAATGTTTGTTATTAGTTTTCATCGTAATTCAAACATTTCCATATCCTTCTGAATGCTAATTTTTGTATTCACATGCTATTTGTATGGTTTGTATTTTTGTTATGACCTTTATTTCTATAATGTATATATGTATAATGCAACAGTAATGTACTAATGTAACTTAGGTCTGTGTTTTTGTTAAATATTGTTATTGTTTGCCTTGTGTTGTATGGTTCCAAATAAAGTATTAGAAAAAGTCTGTGAGACTGTGTTTCGCAAAAGCTCAGAGTTCTAAGAAGAAGCAAATTAAAAATCCCATTAAATTATTTATTTTTTTAAAGGCTTTGGTGGCAAAGGCTTAAGGGGTCTTCTTTAAATAATGCTTGAATCATTTGGCTCAAAACTATAACCACAACCAAACTAACAATATGTTCAGTTGTTATAAAAACAATGTGTAGTAGTGTAGTGATAATCATTGATGAAAACTGTATTTTGTGATTGGAAGATAACAACCAGGATGACAATACCCCCATCCACAGTGCACACAAGGCCATAAGTATTTTTGAATACTTGAATTTTTAAATACTCCAGGCCAGAAGATCCCAAAAAGACGCTGATTCACACTTTAAAAAAGATACAGGGTATATGTAAAAAAAATAATCTCTAAAAAATACAAAAAAACTATGTGCACTAGTGTGGCAAGGCCTTTTTTTTTTTTTAAATCGCACAATTATTTGTGTTTGTATTATTTGATACATTAAGGAAATTGAGGTGCTCCACCCCAGCGATGAGCTTTGTAATTGTTTAACCTTATTTTAGTACATTGTTTTTTGTGTATTGTGGAATGTTTGCTAAGGTATTCAACTTTAACACCATACCATGAGACTTACTATTGGTTTTTCACAAATAAAAATTGCAAGGCATTTTCTCAAAAAAAAATAAGATCAAATATATTAAAGCAGTTTGAAAGGTTTCACATGGGACTATATAGTGTGCTATTAAAGGTATTTGGCATAAAATTTTCTATTTTATTAAACAATTTTTGTAAATGGTTGATTGAGTGAGATCTCAAGGTCTCTTTTACCAGTGCCCTGTTCAGAATGCAGGTTAGTCTCGCGATACCAGACCCATCTCCACACTTCGTTGTGTACAACGCGGGTAATGCCACATCTAAAGTGAAACATCAACAAAAAAATGCATTTGACATCTACTGATATAAAATGAAATCCTATTATTTAATTATTCATGATTGTTTGATGCTGTATTGTAAATAATTATTAATTAAAAACTTTGTTAAAAACAAAGGTCAGTCAGGTCATTTTGGCATATTGTTTTTTGAAGGCCTAAGCAAAATATCGTAAACATCCCTAAGCACCACATAAATTGCTAAGTATAAAATTGCTGTAGGAATTTCCTATAGTTGAAAGACAATTTTAAACCACAGTCGGCTGAGTACATCAGTGCAGGCAAAAACATGTTTAAATTAAAATCGGATCTCAGATTCACAACAACATCCGGGTCATAGACTCATCCACAGATTCTGTTTTTGTGATGGTGGACAATGTCCTTCTAAACTAAACATTATTTGCAATAGAGGACGACAGATTTAAGAGGATTCTCTGGAGACGGTTTACTGAGTAAAGGACGAATTACCTACTAGAGGACGTTGAAGTTATTGGTTGGTTTCACTAATAGCGTGTTATGTCACACTCACCGTTAGCCTAGCCCTAGGCTAATTAGCTAGCTAACGGTAGTTGTCTTTTCGTGCTATCATATCAGCTGTAGAAATACAGAACCCCTAACCGTCCGTCTGCAACACAGTTTGTTTAGACATTTGTAACATGCACTTTTTATAACTGGAAATGACCAATACGATGATACAATTTACTTGGACTCAAGCTAATTGCACTTAGCACTTCAATATTGTAGTCTGTAAACACGCATTATAAAACTTGCAGATACGTCGTTACGTTAATGTCTAACAAGACTCAACCAGGGCCATAGTACGTGGATAGTGTCAAGTGTAATCACCGGTTGTCAGTCAGTTGTGTGTGAAAACAAAACATCGACCTTAGCAGGGGAGAGCCTGCGAGTCTGAGGTAAAAGAAAAATAGCCCAGGTTTTGCTAACGTTAGCTAGCTAAATCGATACGTTTAACTGAGACGTCCTGACTGTGTCTAGATGTTTGGGCAAAAGCCCTTGTCATGATATTACTGAACGGAGAAATCGCTATCTCACTGTGACCTTGAGTGTCTTGAAAGGCGCCCTCAAATGTATTATTATTAAAGCACTTAAAACATTATCGCCAAAGCAAGTAGCTTAATTGAAAATGCATATTTCAGGGTCGCAGAAAAATGGCGTTCTATTGACGTTCCATGGTTTTCCTGACCGAAAAGCGCTGATCTCAGGCTAGGAGAGCAGTAGATATATTCCGACTGCAGAAAACAAGACCACTGGACAAGGGAAATAATGTAATAAATAAAAAAATCTAACCCATTTCTAAGTTCTTGACCTATCCACCCTAACTCAAGTTGGCTATCTAGCTAGCCCTCGTTTATTGTTTTCTGACATTGTTTTCCTAGATGTGATTGAGACTTCTTTTGATAATGAGCAACAGCCACCCCTTGCGTCCACTGGCTTCAGTGTCAGAGATTGACCACATTCACTTGCTGTCAGAGCAGCTCGGGGCATTAGTGCCAGGTGAAGAATACAGTGATGTCACCTTCATTGTGGAGGAGAAACGTTTCCCAGCACACCGTGTAATCTTGGCAGCAAGATGTCACTATTTTAGGTTAGTGTTATTACTGTTTGATATTAAATAATTTCAACTGCTGTGCTTTGTGAATGTAGCCTTGGCCCGTCATGCAATATTCTTAAAGAGTTATTGAATGTTTTGTGCGTGTACAGAGCGCTGCTGTTTGGAGGTATGAAGGAGTCTCTACCGCAGGCGGAGGTGTGCTTGGAAGACACGCGAGCAGAGGCTTTCTCTATGCTACTCCACTACTTGTATACAGGCCGGGCCAGCTTGAGTTCAGCCCGGGAGGAGGTGCTGTTGGATTTTCTAGGCCTGGCCCACCGCTACGGCCTCCAACCACTGGAGGATTCTACCTCAGAGTTCCTGCGCACCGTCCTTCACACTAATAATGTGTGTCTGGTCTTTGACGTGGCCAGCCTGTACACCCTTAGCACACTAAGTGCAGCCTGTTGTAACTACATGGACAGGCATGCCCCTGAGATCTTGAACTCTACTGGCTTCTTGACACTTTCCAAGGTAAAAAGGGGTTATAAAAATACATGTGTGGAGCTGAGCTGTAAGCTTATTAAGGCTGTGAGCAAGATGTGTGTGCTCTTCATGATTGCTTAGATAACGACACTTACAAGTTTAAACAAGTACATCTTAAGAGATCTAAAGTAAGAGATCTTGAATAACTAAAATGTAATTTCCCTCTTATGTTTGTAGACGGCTCTTTTGACTGTGGTCCAAAGAGACTCGTTTGCTGCTAGTGAAAAAGAGATCTTCCAGGCTCTGTGTCGTTGGTGTCGTCAGAACAGCGAGGGGGGTGCCACACATGAAGTGATGTCGGCCGTGCGGCTGCCACTCATGAGCCTCACAGAGATGCTTAATGTGGTACGTCCCTCTGAGCTGCTCAGCCCCGACGACTTGCTGGACGCCATCAAGACTCGCTCGGAAAGTCGAGACATGGACCTCAACTACCGCGGCATGCTCAGTGAGTCTCACTGCACTGAGTGCCTGACTACCTTGCTTTGATTTTGTGAAATAATTAACAAATGAACATGTTAAATTCAGGGGACCATGTGATGGGTACAATGCAAAAAAACAGAAGCGTAAAAAATGGCGTAATCAAAACAAGACTGCGATAAAGTTATGAGTCCTAGTGTTTTGAGTGTAGTCCTAATGTTTTAACTGTATATGTATGTTTGTGTTTCCAGTCCCAGAGGAGAATATAGCTACCATGAAGTATGGGGCCCAGGTTGTAAAGGGAGAACTGAAGTCTGCTCTGCTAGATGGAGACACACAGAATTATGACCTGGACCATGGTTTCTCCAGACACCCTATTGAGGAGGATGGGCGGGCAGGGATCCAGATCAAACTCGGCCAGTCTTCCATCATCAACCACATCCGCCTACTGCTGTGGGACCGAGACAGCCGGTAGGTAGTTTTTTTGCGGAAGGTAGACAAGTTGGGCATGGCATGAGAAGTGGAGGGTAAAATCACCTTTTTATTGTTCTGTAGTCCTTTTCCATAACAGTCGTTTGTTCATTTTCAGGTCGTACTCGTACTACATTGAAGTGTCAATGGACGAGCTTGATTGGGTCCGTGTGGTAGATCATTCCAAATACTTGTGTCGCTCCTGGCAGAACCTCTACTTTACACCACGTGTGTGCAGGTAAAACATTGCATAATCTTTGCCATTTGCTTATTGAAAAAAGTGTTTCAGATTCACCTGCAGTACATCTCAGTGTCTTTGTTTTGCAGGTATGTGCGCATTGTGGGAACACATAATACGGTCAACAAGGTCTTCCATCTAGTGGCTTTTGAATGCATGTTTACCAACCATCCTTTTGTTCTTGATAAGGGCCTTTTGGGTATGTGCTCGTTTGTGTTTGTATCAACACTATATTTACTTCAAGCTAAGTTAATAATATTCATTCAGCATATGTGTATGTGATTAACATAACAATGGAGATTGAGGTTAGACCACATATCTGGTTGAGACCTTTTGCAGGGGGAAAAAATTTGTATGTTGAACAATGTTTAACCCTTAAACAAAAATGTAATCAGGTACAAACCAACAGACTCCGACTCATTAATTGAACATTATACCCTTATGTTGTATCCTTACGTTGTCTTTATCCCATAAAATGTTCTTCATTTTCTTTCTAGTGCCAAGTGAAAATGTAGCAACCATTGCAGCGTGTTCCAGTGTCATTGAGGGTGTGAGCCGTAGCAGAAATGCCCTGTTAAATGGGGACACTCGCAACTATGACTGGGACTCTGGCTACACATGCCATCAGCTAGGCTCTGGGGCCATTGTGATTCAGCTGGCACAGCCATATATGACTGACTCGCTAAGGTACGTGTGTCGAATGTTAAATGTTAACTTATTGGAAAAGGTAGCAAAAGTGTACAATTTGTGCTAACCAATTATCACTGTCTCCTCTAATTCGTCCTGGGCAGGTTGCTATTGTGGGACTGCGATGAACGATCCTATAGTTACTACATTGAGGTCTCAACCAATCAGCAACAGTGGACTAAGGTGGTGGATCGTACAAAGATGGCATGTCGGTGAGGCTGTCTTCCTGTTTATATGAGATCTCACAACCACGCCTGCCACCCTCAATTATTCCCCACTCTAGAATGATTTGGAGAGCCTCATTATTTGATTAACTGGCTGCCTTTTTGTGTCCACACCACCATTTTCATCCATAAGTTCGTGGCAGACTATCAAGTTTGATAAGCAGCCCGCTTCTTTCATCCGCATTGTGGGAACTCACAACACAGCAAATGAGGTAAGAGAGTGGTTCTGTGCCTTTAGCAATTGTCTGCCTCTTCCATCAATGTATGTTTTCTGACTTTATTTTTCTTTTGGCCATTGTAGGTATTTCACTGCGTACACTTTGAGTGCCCGACCCAGTTGGACATAGAGGTTAAAGAAGGAACTCCTGGCCAGGGGTCACCAGATGGTAGCATCGCACCACAACAGCCGCGACCCCCAAGGCCCTCCCGTACACACGGCCTGCTCCCCACTCAGCCATCTCAACCTTTTTCCTCCTTACAACATTGAGAGAAATCTCAATATTTGTTCTTTACGGATGATGACAACAGAAAACTAATGTTGCCACAGCCCTTATCCACCAGGGAAAACTACTAAAGGCTCCTGGTCCATGTGGTACATTTTGATAACAACCACATCTTCCATTGCAATCATGAACACCTTAATAGCTCAATAATTGTTGGCTATATTTAGACTATATTGACATAATGAAGGAAAAGGAATGTTAAAAGTGTGAATGGGTCCAAATGTTTTTGTGTGAAGATATTAGTGTCCGCTGCCAGTCTTAAGAGTACGTAATTATTTGACCTCTCCGAAGTTAAACATACATAAATACCATGAGGGTGCAATTTATACATTTGTATTGGTGCAAGAAAGGGGTGCCATTTGATATTTATATGCAAAAATACTAGATTTTTATTGAGTGCCAATAGATGTAAGAATTTGTTTACAGTCTGTTATGACAAAGAAGAAATATCTCTAGGTGCGAGGTTTTGAGAAAATATCAAATGCCTTTTTTAATTATATATTTTTTGGCATCTTAAATTAACCAAGCAATTGATAAATTTGCTTTAATTATTAGAAAAATGTGTTGACTAAATAGGCCTCAATATGGAGTCTAGAGAATAGACCAATTATGCACTGGAGCTAAGGAAGATGTGTAGTTGTTATCATTCACTATGCGCAGCTGTTTGGCACTTTATTTTCCCTGTGCATACTCTTAACATATGTATCGTTTTTCTCTCAATGCTTTTTTTCGGATTTAATTTAATTTATTTTTTTACATAAATAATTTTGCCATAATTGTACATACTGGCCAACATAATCTTTGATCAGTGGCCCTTGTGCTCTTCCTTAGCCTAACTACTGAATTATCAAAACCAATCAGTCATGTGAATGAATACCTTTCCTGTTCTTGTTTTGGCATGTGTATTTCCATCCTTTCCTATGCACTTAGTAAATTCCTGATTACTTTAATTTTCATCGCAGCTTTGAAAGATTTACGATCTGATTTGATCAGTTGTGTTTTGATGCTTTCTGTTAGTATTGCATGATATAGTAAATAGGCTGTTGTCCTGTTTAGAGCAGCTATTTATTTTCTTTGTAAAGCCTACATATATTTCATCCTGCAGCATTTTGAAGATTTCCTCACCCTAAATGCCTGATTATTCATTCAAGGTCATCATCCAGGCACCAGAGAATCAATATTACTGTAATTGCCATACAGTGATGGCTTTGAAATTTAAGTTGTATCACTCGCGCTTTATCCATACATTTTATTGCTGAACTAGTAATTTTCAGTTGTGCAGTTGCAAGTTTATGTTCTACCTCGCTTTTACCCTGTGAAGTTGCATGGTATTCACCTTAGAGCAAATTAATAAATAAGTAAGTGGTTTTATACCCATTCCAATCCAAGTTTTCTCCTGGTTGGCAAAATGTACATATGACGTAAAATAAATAAATTGGTGCTTTAAACTGTATGACTTGTCACACGGGACATGGATAGGGTGAACCCAAATATGGAAGGAATTGGCCAGAGGCCTAGTATTTTTAAAAGATATTCTTAAAATAGTCCATGACGATGTTTAAAATGAGAGACATGCATATTGCTACGGCCACAATCTGATATTGCTGTTTCACGGAAGGCAAGAGACATATTTAAAGAAGTTGGACAAAGCGTTTCTACACCCCTTTCAGGCTGTTCAGTCGTAGCGTCGAACTCCAGCTGATTGCTTCAGTCCCGTGAGGACACTGGATGATCAATTAATCCAAATTGAGCTGTTTCAGGCTGGTCGGATTCGTGTGGCAGCTTGTATAGCCAGGTATATTACGTACTTAGTACGTTTGAACTTGCGGATAATAACAGAAGAAGATATTTTTAAACTTTAAAGACTGGGAATCATTCGAACGACAAGGCCCCTGTCTCATCCCAGCCTCGCGTATCGATATCATCTCATTGGAGTCATGGGGGATACTAGTGAGCGTAGCAAACCTCCAAGTTTACCACCTCGATGTCCGTGTGGATTTTGGGGGTAAGATTTTGTATTTCAAGAACTGTTAAACCTGGGATATGTATATTAGACGAATATATATGTATCAATCCATTGTTGTTGTTCTGTTATTCTGTCCGGGTGGGGGTTGGGAAGTTGGTCTACAGCTAAGTAAAAGCCAGCTCGAAACTGATATATTGGCCTTAATTTGTCTTGTTTTGTGCTTTGTCTTATGATGTATTTTGTGCATTTTATTCCATATCGTTATGTCAAGCTTATGATTTAATTCCGGTAGGAATGATGTCTACTATTAGGTTCTGCTTCGATCATGATTTATAATAATGGGTTCCCATTGTCCCTTCAAAAAGAGACCGAAAATATATTGTATGCCAAAAATTTGAAAGAAACTCAACTGTAACTTATTCGACTGAAAGTAATCGGCAATTTTGTATTAAATCAGCCAGATGGCACCCTGATATCTTAGAGTCGTGGTGTCATTTACATGTCCTACCGGATGTGATTCACTTGGGTCTGCTTTCTGACAGCAAACTAAAGGCTATACTTCTCTATTGAAATTAGAATGATATTGTTCACCACATTTTTCTTTGAATGGAAAATCATATTTCCGTCTACATTTTGCCTATTGGGTACGAGCAATCAAAACATTCACTAACACCTGTCAAAGTCAGGTGAAATGGCTGCCTTAGTTTATGGATGGATTACCGGATTTGATACACCTGGTTTTAGGCTTTTCAATCCAGTTTTCCCTGCTGCAATCTTCCTGATTTTATTGAAAACGTACAACCCCAAGCCATACAAAAAATTATTTAAAATGCTTTAATATAATAAATGCATCCTTTGTGGAAGTTTGATTGGAGCTAAATAATACAATTGTGTAAGTGTGATTCAAACTACAGCAGAGAGTGATTAAATACAATAGGTTAACATTTTATATTGAACCTGTTAATATGCCTATGGGAACCCAATGTAGGTGAAATGTTTTGAAGATACAAAATATAGCAATCACATGTCATGTGCTAAAAAGGTGAAGTCCATTTCAACCGGAACACTGCTTTGACCTCATGCAGGCACAATAGGATGAATATCCAATGAAGTCCCACCCTCTCTGGTATTGAGTCCCAACAGGCAGAAATATCCTCCTAGCCATAGTTCAGGGCAGAATGAGGGAAACATATGGCCTGAAATGAACACTTGGAACTCTTGGTAAAATGGTTAATTTTGGCTTATCTACATTACAAAATTTCTGTTTCATGATTTCGATCTTATATAGCGGATACATTTTGACGTTATGCCACAAGTTAGGTAATTTTAAAGCACCAGTGTAGATGGAGTTTTCCAATGTTTTTACATTTGTAAAAACAGAAGATCCAAAAGCAGCAACAGTTGCCTACTTGATTCTCGTGTTGTAACCATGTAACGATCCTCCACTATCAAATTATCCTTTTTTAAGCATAATTTGTTAGAACCGTGTTTTTTTTTTTTCTCATGAATGGTGACCAAATGGTGTCATTCGATCACTGCCATCTACTTTCTTTCGTTCAGTCTCCGTAGCCGTAGCAACCTCCCAACTCATGGATCTGACACAAAATTGTGTGGAACATCATGAGAAATAGATATATCAAAACTAGTTTTCACCCTAATATTACAAGCACAAACATTGGATGACCCAAATGTAAGTCTTTAAATAGTTGTAAGGGCCTCAGGTATGTCTTTTGTGTGAAACCTCTGTTTTACCTTAGTTTTTTAACTTGTCTCACTCCAGATCCAGTGAAACCATGAACCTCTGCTCTAAATGTTTTAATGGTAAGTCCTTACCAGTTCTGTAATCATCATATGTAAGAAACCGTAATCCAGGAGGGTGGGACTTGACAAAAATATTTATTGTAGATTTATTTTGATTCCCCGTTTTCTGTTGTGTAACTGATTGTGTAAAAGGCTTTGACTGGCTTCTGTTATAATTTTGGAAGAACTGGGTTTGTGTTTCCTATTACTCAGGCAGTGGCCATGGTAACCAGTTGGCATGGCACCCATAGGGGACCTCTGGGTCCTTCTCCTATGTTTAGCGCCACAGAGGGCAGGCCCATCAGCAATGTTCATAGGGAAGATATTATACTAAGGAGCAATTATTATACTGGTTGTAAGATGTCAAATAAGTTATTGTTTCTAAACGTCACTCAAACAATTTCTCTGTTACTCTTCTGAGACTTTTGTAATATTTTTATAGTGTCCGATTACCACCATAAATATTACAAAAGTCTCAGAAGAGTAACAGAGAAAGATTAAGTATATGATACGTATACATTTCCAATGATTCCAAACTCAAGACACCTGCAACACTCTATCTATTATTTTGACCTCTCTCAGATATTGAGAAAAAGCAACCACACGAGGGCTGTACTCCAGAGACCATGCCAAGCACTGGGACTAGCCAATCAACTGTCTTCAGTACTGAGACAAGTAGCAGCAGCAGCAGCAGCAACAGTGGTAGCAATAGCCAGTCCCTGTCGTCACCTCTGACTGCCTCTGAAAAGCCATCTGCAGAAGACAAAGTCAACTCATTTCTCAGCGCACAGGAAGGTATGATGAGGAATTCACTCCAGATGTGTAAAAATGTCTCATTGCAGAAAATGTGAGAGACACACAGTACAATTATCTGAGCGACATTTCACTCTTACCTTGATTCAGAATTTTTTTTTTTGCTCTTGAAAGAACTGCGCTCTTAGAGACTTATCGATATCTCTTTATAAAGAAAAACGGAATCCGACTATATAAAAAATAAGGTCTTTACCCAGCAAAGCTTTAGACTACTTAATTTAAACTGACCCCGATTGTACATAGCCTCACACTTCATTTACCCCCACACTCTGTTTCAGAAAATAGCTGTAAAGTTGTACTGTGGTCCTAGATGTTTTCTAGTGGAAAACAGCTGCTTTTTCTGCCATCTGAAGGGTGCGGTTGCACACTGTTGGCACCACTCTGCCTGGCCCAGATAAGACTCTAGCCTAGGCCATCTTCATGGTCATGCTGACCATCTGTCAAGACACTAATGTGTGAGGATTTCCTCTTTAAACCAGCTGTGATAGTTGCACTGTAATGGAGAATGCCTCTTGTTTGTTCTTAATTATGGATAGGTTGTAGATCCTACTGGACGGTACCTAGAACCCCATTAGTCACAGTGCAGTTTGTTTTAATAAGTGTGAAATAAATAATTTTAATTTAATAAATTTTTTGCCTATTGACAGACAAATCAACAAATCTTTTGCCCTTTAGCATGCTTGATTCACGTGTTTGCTGTTTTTGGGAAGGTCACAGTTGGCTTTTAAGCTTTATCACCGAGCAAGCTCCTCATTTAAATTTACTCAGTTGTGACTGAACTGTGTTGAGTTGAGAACTGCGTGTAGTTACTTGAGAAGATTAGACATTTGAATGTGACTTTTGATGACTATTGATGCGTATTTAGTTCATGCTATAATTCTTTGCACCTTTAGGAGTATCATCCACAGAAACAGCCCAGGGCACACTCTGCACACCCACAAAACGTCCTCGCGAGTCAGGTAAAACCAAGTCTATATTTCTGAGGAGGGCACCGAACATCTCTGTATACATCTCTGTGAACTTCATCATTGTGGTTCTCTTCAGCTTCAGAGTCGGAGAGTGAGGCATCTCCGGAGAAACGGGCACGGAGGGAAGAGGAAGCGATTGCAACAGGGAGTGAGGAGCCTCGCAGGGGGCCAAAGCAGAAAAACCGTCGCCGTTGCTACCGTTGTCAAACTAAGCTGGAGTTAGTACAACAAGAGCTTGGCTCCTGCCGCTGTGGTCAGTATTGCCATACCAAATGGGTTCATTGTAATCTCCCTGTAAAATAGTGTTTCCCTGTTCCAATGCAATTTCTTTTTAAAACAGTATTGTTGTCTTTCTTTCGTCTTATCTTCTTAATTTTCTCATTGTTCTCTGTCCAAGGTTATGTGTTCTGCATGCTGCATCGTCTACCGGAGCAGCACGACTGTTTGTTTGACCACCTGGGCCGCGGACGAGAGGAAGCCGTCCTCAAGATGGTGAAGTTGGACCGCAAGGTGGGCCGTTCATGCCAACGCATTGGGGAAGAGTGCTCTTGAGTACCCACACGTACACCCATCTACTCAGATGAGGCGTTTACAAGGACAGGGAAGGGACGGAGAGGAGGAGGCAAAAGAGGGAGAGAGCATGGTTGCAATAGTTGAACTTACCCTAACAATTTTGGATCTGACCTTGACACAACCCGATAACTCTTGATTCCTTTATAGTTGGCACTGTTTGGACCCTACTCTGGACAAAGCCATCCAGGCAACAGGGCTCTGATCTTGAGGATCTTGTGAGCCGCATTCACTATCACATGTTCACACAGCCTTAACTTGCCCTGTCTTCAGTAGGGACTTTGTAAAGAGTGATTGGTCAGATGTATAGTCCAGCCGTATCACCATTTAGTATTGTTCAGTTTCCACCCTTTCAATCAGTAATTCGAGATTATACACCTCTTCAATACTTGGCTGGACTGACACACCTCTCTTTACTGGAACCCTGGGTAAACAGCAGATTTTCAATTCACGGTCAAGGGGTAGTGGCACGTGCCCCTGTCCCATGACCAATCCTCAGGTTGTTGTAAGGGTGGGGTCTTAATCTTTTATCTTCACCCTCTTTCCTCCTTTTCTAACTCAGTGGTTTGGCTTGTGCATGACTTTGGATTAACTGTTTGTGCGTGTAATTATGTGTTGAGTAGGAGTATGGAATAATTGTGTGGCCATGTACTCATAATCCCAGTGAACCACTGGGACAGGACCACAATCCCGTAAGACATTGCAGCCAACCTTCTTTAGCCCAGCTGGATAAGAAGCTGAACCAATGAACTGAACAAAGTCAAAGAAGTTCCGAAGCCCCCTACCCCATTTTATTTAAAAGTACTGGTACGACTCCTGTTGATGTTATGAGCTTGCTTGCGCTCTCACTCACTCTAACACCTGGCTAGAAATGGACAAAATAGGACTCGTTTTTGGGGACTTTGTGCTCTTACTATTTTCTTTTACACCTACTCCTTCTACCTGTAATCATCCACACCTCTTGACTATGCTTATCCTCATGTCCAACTCATTTAACCCCTGTCTATCTTATTCAACCTTCCCTCTCCCGTGAGAGTAAAGTGAATAACAATGGAGTTGTATAGTTTTCAGATTTTGTGGCTGTTTTTTTTTATCTTTGCTTTTGAGTGCTACTAAGAAATGGAAAAATGAATATCGTTGTTAAAGTAAAATTTTATTTGACCATATATTGTTTTGATTTACTTACATACTAGCATAGAGCTACATATTTAGTTTAATGTATAAAAGATGCATAATTCTGTTGCATTTTCTCCTTTTATTATGTTGCTTTTTTTGCAGAAGAGAATAATAAATTGAATTACAGGATTTGTATTTTCCATGACTGACATTGAGACAAACAGGATCTAAGGAAAAATGTTTAATTAAAATAAATAGAATATGTAAAATATCCGACATACAAAAATGTCGTTTTTTATTTCTTTGTCCACCTTTAAAAGGAATTAAAGTACTGGTTTGTCAGTACACAGTAAATATTGTAAATAATCCAAGATCTTGTCTAAATTTACTTTGATTGGCGTTTATTTCTAATATTTTGACCTGTATTGGGGCCAAGAAATTATAAACATGTTAACAAAAGTCCAATTAAAGAAATAAAGGAATATAACCTGCCTATTTTTACTCACGTACTTTTTACGAAGCATCCTCTAACATGGAAGATAATTCACTGTACAATGTATTGTACAACTAATGAATAGATTTATTGCAAGATCTTTATTGTACAACATTATACTTATTAAGTTACCATTCTATCCTGTTCATTAGTAAAATTATAAATTAGGAAATTTTTGGGAAAGAGTTAGTGTATGCTGTACTGCCAGCAAAGTTATTTTGCGGTTTACCATCACATCAACTATACAGTTCTAAATACTTGTAAAAGCTGTTTAAGGAGTATCCATAATGCCACTGTAGTCTCCAATTGAAAATTCCATTGAGAGTTTATCTTTTGAGCACAAGAATCTTCCATGGAAAAAGATGGGAAAATATCTTAAAACCAAAATATGTCTTGTTAAGATATTATTTGATAGCTAACTTGGTATCACTCAAACATTCTTAAATGTTTCCAACAAATATTTTTAAAACGGTACGACAAAATTACTTTAAACAGCCTTTGAAGTCAATCGCAGCCAGATCTTTAACATAACGACCACTCATTATTAGGGGTTTTCTATGACAAGGCTCTCATAAAATGAGCTCAAATACATGCTGTCTAGTGCGTGCATTGAATGTATCTGCTCTTCACTCTATATGTGTCAAGGTGGAGCAGCTTTGGTGTACATGGATGCTTGAACGGAACCCAATCTTATCTCTACACACTTCTACACAGCTGGTGAAAATCTACTGACAGGTTCTGTTGCAGGTGTGAGCCTATTATAATAGGCCCAGCACCTACAATTTGGTTTGAGGCTGCCTCCTTGTGGATATACAGTGTATATTCATCATAAAGATTTAGTTCTCTTGCGTGGCAGTTTCTTATGTTGAGACATGTTGAATGGGAGTGTACTGCAATTTATATAGCTATTTTGTAAGGAAGAGCCCAATGAACAGAAATAGTACAATCCACATAATCAAAATGTCAGTTTAAGCACTTGCATCTTATGGATTCTCTCTCCAGGTCATTGAAAATGGGTTTAAAAGCAGGCAGAGAAATAAAATCATTTATTGTCAAGACATTCTGCAACATATCCCAGTCAAAGTGTGAAGAATACATGCTAGCCCTTTTCCATTTACTGTATGCGCATTTCGTACAGACTGCATGTAGCAGTCGTGCGACTGCAAAGGGTATTGTCCAACATTATTCTGCGATATGTAAATGCATAGGTAGGATGGGAGCAGGCTAAGAATGGCCTTGTACATAAAAGTGAACCAGTGTGTGCGCCTGCAGCTGGCCTTCCTACCCGGGAGTAAAGCTCACAGTTGTGAGTCAAGGTTTTACAGTTTGTGATGAATCTAAGTGAAGCGTGGTAAGTTGTATCAATCATATACAGAGTCTGAGCAGAGGCATGCATGTAACTCTACCCTTTTACATTGCAATCTACACTTAAAGGTAGAAGCTTAAAGTGCAGTGCCGAAAATTATGGATGTATTCACTGTCATGACAGTATGTCTCCTTTCAATAATTTTGTGAAAAGCATTGTTCGAGATAGATCTAACATGAACCAACTAGATATACCCAAGTCATCTTAGGGAGTCTAGTTTACTTTCTTTCTCACACTCTGCTTTGCAGACACTGTCACAATCAGGAGTATTTGACCCTTCCAATTTGCTTTTCAGCTGCAAATTTTGGCCAAGGTGTGGGAAAATACTAACAGTTGTGTGTTGTGCATCCCGATAGTATATCTTCAGTTCATTATTCAACCCTTCCACCAGCACCTTGACGCAAACACCTGAGGCCCCCCCGCAAAAATAATAAAAAATAAAAAAATTTATACTTATAATAGTTGCGGACAGGTGGGGGCGGGGACCGTTTGGAGTGCGGGGCCCCCCGCCTCGCGGGGGCTGCAGAGGTATACTTTACGGCCCTGCCTCCCACAGCTGTCTGTGCTGCCTATTAGGCAGGCAACACTCTGGCAAACAGCTAGCCTGAGACAGGGGTGGGATATTAGGACTACTATAGTATGTTATCTGGGCTAGGATGTATTACTAACACCTGCAAATCTTACCAATGGGTAGGTGAGGATCCAACATCCGTTAATCTGGGACATGTAATGTCTAGGTGCAAGACTAGCCTTGTTCAAGGAAGATCTGCCTGGCATCCCAATCAGGTACTAAAGTACCAGCAATAGAGCATAGGTGGTCAATAGTTAATGGCCTGCCCATTGGAGTAGAGGGAAACTACTAGGTCTAGGACATGTCATTGATTAACTGGCCTAACAATCATCGATCTAGCAGATAATATTCTAGCATTATCAATACATCAATATGCTACCAATCAAAGTAGCACAAAGTTACATGTTGCATTACCAGCACACACTGTTATGGCCTTCCATGATAAGGACCATGAAGCACATACAGGGTCGTATAGAGTACATTCTTGAGGATAAGATAACAGAAAAGTAATTTGTCTTATACAATCTCTGTAATCATGATAAAGGTAATTTTGAGGTTGATTGATTAAGGAATCATAATTTAATCAAACCAAATAGGCCCTTTAGTATAGCTACCAAGCAAATATTTGGAAAATTACTAATCCATGATAAACTGTCAATTTAGCAGTAGTGTATCATCAGAGTAAAAAAAAAACAATATTATTATGAAAGTACAGTCTGTAAGAAAATTGGATTCAAAAACAAATCCTTATCACTTATCTTAACATTTACATAAAATATAAGATTGATAAGATAATAAACTATTGAGAGATCTTACATTTCCATGAAAATCTAGTCCAGTCACGTGTATGCAATAATCATTATAATCTATTACAGTCTACAGGGTATGCATTTATCTTATATTCCTCCAGTTAACCCAAATTCATTCTTTCCTTTGATCAGTCATTCACTTATCTCCGTGTTTTCACATTTTATTACTCAAAATCAAGATATTTACTAATAATTGAAAGTGTTGTCACAACGATATGACATTGACATTGACATGGTCATGACCTTAAGTTTACAATGTGTATGGTGTGGCTGGGACAGGTACAAATACATGCTCGTTCAAACAGGCAGCGAAGTGCTATTAGGATTACGATTCAGAGAAGACAGGTACTTTTATGTTCACAAGAAAATATTTGGAGCAAACAAGAAAACAAAACAAAGGATGGTTCCCCTACTACTTATGATGCTGCTGGAACTTTCGGGAACTTCAGGTTTAAATTGACTTGTTTATTAGATTAGATATCCTGCAACAGAATAAAACTTTTACTGATCTATTGATACTGATAACAATACTATTGCATGATACAAGGGAGTAAATATTATAGAATCAAGTTGCATTATCATTAGCTTGTACATTTTTTTTATATTTTGTAAACCAACATATATAAATATAGTGCAAGGTGGTCATTGTAGACTTTTTGTAGATGTTGAAAAAACAAAACCATGAAGTAATTAACATACTCTATTGGTCATCTCTCCTTGTACCCAGCTTCTGCCCTTCCCTGTGCCCAGACCTTTCCCTCTCAGCCTTCTCCCACCTCTGGTAAATATATACACTACCATTGGTTAATAGTCAAATAATTATTTTCCATGATTGTGTCTCCTGTATTTGAGTCAACTTGTTTTGATGCTAAAATAGTGTATTCCCTTGTGCTTGAGCTCCAACAGTCATTACAAGTCAGTGGCTACAGGTCTGGTCTCAAAGATGAATAGAGATTAGCTTACTTTGTCCATATTAATTAAATTTCTCATACCAGTTCACAGTATTAGACCATCCGACATCTCAGTTTTTTCTGCCATTGGACATCTCCATATGCACAGGTAACCAGCAGAAATCATATTGAAAAATAGATGGTAAATATGATGTATTGGAATTGGGACAATCTTTTGAAAAAATTATAATCTTGCCTTTACTCTTAACAGTGAGCTGTCCAACGTGGTAACAAGATTTCATGGTAACATCCAAAGCTTTTTGTTTTCTTCCTTTTTTTTTTTTTACAAATTTGGTAATTTTAAAAGATCCCAAACATAGTCACAATGATGTTACATTTGCAATTCAATTAGTGATCAACTGACAGATTTACGTTTGAGCCTAATTCTTTGCTAATTTATTTTTAAGGCCATTATTGCGGCATTGACTTTCACTTAATTAATTTAATCATGTAATGTCTTAATTGTAAATTATTGTCTTTTAGAGATCAAATGATTTTAATCAAGATTAAAATACATTTGTTGCCAAGCCAAGTTTGATTAACTAAAGACATTTTCGCTGGAAGCATTGCCAAACAAACAAACAGCTTTTGGCTAGTACATCTTTATGACAAAGCAATCCATTAGATAAAATCAGTACTTTATGTCTTCCACATAATAGAACAAGGCAGATTGTACAGATTGTACAGTCATGTCCTGTCAACTCATTGTGATTACTGTATTATGGGAATGAAAACTACGTTTACATATTATGTTTACATATCACATATTGACACTATTCTGTGTTTTTGATGTGATACTGTGCTTTTTCATTGAAAAGTTTAAATGAATTTGTATTTCTATAATTTTTATTTGTTGCTATTTACACATAGATGTGTGGTTGCGCTTTCTTCCTTACCCTATATTTCTTTCAGAGTTAATTACTTTATTTAACCCTGCGGTTGTCAGTCCTCTCCTTGACCAATCAAATCTGTACTCTGAGTTCTCACATCACAGGTAATGAATGTCAAATAAAAGTATAAGAAACACTCACTACAATTATGGGTGTACTTATATTGCATACATCGTTCCCATCAGCTCTTCACAAGAGCTTATGTCTTTTTTCAGAAGCATGGTTGAGGAAGCAAAGGAGCTGACGTCTTTACTCATGAGCAACCAGGTTTGCTTTTAACCCCCCCCCACACACACACACACATACACACACACACACACACACACACACACACACACACACACACACCACATTCTCGTAAAACCAAGTGAAGTGTAAGACTTCATCCTCCCTTTCCTCCGATAGGTCTCCAAGAGCGATTGGAAACTGGTGATGCTTTTTGTTCAGGTGGATGAGCTATGTGC
>JAVQIZ010028698.1:0-15586 GCA_036023535.2 Galaxias brevipinnis
GAGGGTGGGGGGGGTTGACTGGGGTTCTTGGCACAGAGAGGGTGGGGGGGGGGTTGACTGGGGTTCTTGGCAGAGAGGGGGGGGGGTTGACTGGGGTTCTTGGCACAGAGAGGGTGGGGGGGGTTGGCTGGGGTTCTTGGCACAGAGAGGGTGGGGGGGGGGGTTGGCTGGGGTTCTTGGCACATAGGGGGTGAGGGTGGGTGGTGGTGGGGTGGGATGGGGGTATGAGAGGTTGACAGTAAAGCAGCAAGCTAACGTAGTTATTAAACCCATGTGAGAGGCATGTCCCAGCTAGCTGTGAGCAGCGAGGCCGTGATGGTGGTGGAGGTGGCCGAGGAGCTCCCCCCATCTCCGGCTCCTGAGACAGGCAGCCATGTTCCCTTCCTCCCTCAGGGTTTGAGAGGAGCGACCCACGTCAGGCTCTCAGGATCAGGCAGCCATGTTCCCTTCCTCCCTCAGGGTTTGAGAGGAGCGACCCACGTCAGGCTCTCAGGATCAGGCAGGAGGATCTTTTACAACCGCATCCGCCTCGGGAGGAATTCAAGATGGCGGATGAGAGCTGTGCTACAGGTACGAGAGCCGCTGACCCTCTGATCAGCTGGGTGTTCTCATCTACTAGGCATGGCTGTTGGTGTGAGGGCTGTTGTTGTAGGTCTGTGTTAAGCTTCACTCGTTATATATTTATTGATGACGCCGTGAGTACAAGAGAAGCTCTCGTTTTTGTTAATGAGGAGCTAGCCATGCATGGTTGATTATTGTTTATAACGACCCCGGGTCTGTTAGGTCAATACTAGCAAAGACTGTTGGTTTATTTGGTGAATACTAGCAAAGACTGTTGGTTTATTTGGTGATTACTAGCAAAGACAGTTTGCAGTTAGATTAGGTGAATACTAGCAAAGACGGTTTGAGGTTATGCTTGGTCAATACTAGCAAAGACTGTTTGTTGGTTTGTTTGGTCAATATTTGCACAGACTGTTGGTCTATTTGGTCAGTGCTAGTATGGACTGTTCTTTATAATGCTTGAGGTTGAAGTAAGTCACAGTCACACACATCATTTATTTAATGTTTTATTTGTTGAAGGAAAGCTCACAAAGTCTCTCTTTAAAAAATTAGCCCAGTAAGCTGAAATCACAGCGAGACAGCTGACTTTAAACTAAGTGCCACAGAAATAAGAAGGAATGTAATTAATGGCAACTTTAGACCAAACATGCTGGAACTAAATAGCAATTCAATTAAATTATAAAAGCAATTATAGAATAGTTATTGCGTTTCATCATTGGCAAACGTTTATATACTGAATGTGTTTCATTTATTTATTTAAGGCATGCTACCTATAAACTAACAAACACAGTTAAATAATTAATGAGGTTACATGTAGTGAAACTACCCCAACAGCGTAACACATCTACATGTGTTAATGATGCATGATGGATGTTCTGATAACAGAGTTAGAACAGAGCAGGTTAGAACCCTCTCTACAAATGGATGTTCTGATAACAGAGTTAGAACAGAACAGGTTAGAACCCTTAGATGGATGTTCTGATAACTGAGTTAGAACAGAATAGGTTCCACCCTCTCTACAGATGGATGTTCTGTTAGCTGTTAGAACATGTTAGAACCCTCTCTACAGATGGATGCTCTGTTAGCTGTTAGAACAGAACAGGTTAGAACCTTCTCTACAGATGGATGTTCTGATAACAGAGTTAGAACAGAACAGGTTAGATCCTCTCTACAGATGGATGTTCTGTTTGCTGTTAGAACAGCACAGGTTAGATCCTCTCTACAGATGGATGTTCTGTTTGCTGTTAGAACATGTTAGAACCCTCTCTACAGATGGATGCTCTGTTAGCTGTTAGAACAGGTGAGAACCCTCTCTACAGATGGTTGTTCCGTTAGAACAGTCCGTTAATGTGCTACCGGGGTAGTACATGGAGCGATGATGATGACGCCGCTGGTGTTTGGAACACCGTCGGTGTTGATGACGTACCATTTGTCTTTCCTTCAGGCTGTTATTGCAACGTGTCTGTCTCATTGATAGAATCCATTTGTCAAAGCTTCACCGTGTATTATTGTGCATCTGTGAAATAGTTCCCCTTGTAAGCAGAGAAAAAGAATGAGAGGGGTGGGGGTCTCCAGATTTGTCCCATCCTTTAAATTAAAGATGTTTTTCACTGTAGAGAGGGCACACGGGAGACCCAGGAGGAGCAGGGGGGGCCGGTCTGAAAGCCTCTCTGCCTGAGATATTCCCTCTTCATATGTTTCCTTTATGAGGCTGATGGGCTTTTTATGCTTTTGCCTGGTTAAAAGGGTATGTGGTGGATTTTGCAGCTGCTGTGTGGAGTCTCGCTCAGAGTCTTCAGAGCTTCCCAGAGTGGTTGTTGAGAGTAAAATTCAGAGAAATATCAATACCCTGCTGTTCCTTCTCACACATACCCTCCATGATGTAATGCACATACACAACGCGGTGCACATACCTCATAGAACATAATGTGACATTCACCACACAGCACAATGTACATACACCACTTAACAAAATGTATGTACGCCACACACAACACAATGCACATGATACACTACACAACACAATGTGTATACACTACACAACAAAATGCACATACACCATACAACACAATGAATATACACAACATAACACAACACAATGCCCTAACTGTTCTAAAGAGGGGCCATATTGTGGTATGGGCTATCCGTGTTAGTTACAATGCTTCCTGATTGTCTAAACCACATATGAGAATGCCCTCAGTGTGGCGGTTCAGCCTTCATCATTTCAATAAAGAGTTTGAATTATGTCTGTAGGGAGAACACAGAGAGAAAGTAAGATTGCTTCATATCGATATTGGCACACATCCTAGTTTTGGGCATGTGTAGTTTAACCAGCGCCATCGTAATGATTTGGTGTTGATGGATGGCTGGAGGGGTTTGCAGTCTGTCAATATTAGTCCCAGTGACATGCCCATTTTGAGATACTGTACTCTGTTGACAATCAGTCACATGTGTCGGGCCCTGCTGCATTCAATAGTCAAATGTAAAATCACTCATCCTTGTTTTTTGAGGGAACCCACGTAGATTGAGCATAATACATTTCTTTGTTTCTATATTTACATGAAATCAATCAAACTTATAATTTCCTGATTGATTACAGCCCAGAAAATGAGGTGCTGAGGAGAACAGAACGCTGACCCATTCAAACTAAAGTTTGGTCATTTAGACAGATATCTAAGATAATATGAGTGCCTGGATAACTAACAAAGCTGTACGTTGGTTTTGCGGTTTATCATTTCAACACATTGTTTCATTTTCATTGAAATATCTACATTTTGAATATGTTTTTATCATGATGGGTCTTCCCGTCAGTAAGAGGGTTATTATTTTTTTTTTAAAGGAATTAGAAAGAATTATGAATCTGTAAAAGTTAAAAGAAAATTCATTTAAATTAAAACTTTTTTTTTTTTAATTAGATAATATTATGGTTAGTTAAAAATATAAGATACATGAATGCTAGTGTAATTTTATGGAGAAAGATGCACCATAATGGCCAATCCTTTTTTTGTCTAGCTGCTCAAAGCAAAACGGAATTCAAACCATGAAACCTGTGAACATCCTCATTATTTTAGGTTGGATCCTCACACACTTCAACCACAAAGAGGACCGCACAGGATTGAAAAACCTGCACTCTGTGCAGTCTTTCTCATGTGTATGAAGGCAAAGCCAAACTGGATTATTTTCCAACTGGGAAGGATTGTGGAGAGGCACAGCTAGTTTTTCTATCAAGTATTTTCAGAGATTTGACAAATCCAGTGTGATTCACACTCTCCTCTTCTCTCTCCGTGCTGAGACAAAACTTTTTTTTTTCTTCACCAGATGGTACAAGTTCTTTGCGTTCTTGCTCTCTCTCAACTCTCTTCCCCTTCTCCTCACATTCTGAACTGCTTACGCCTTTTGACATCGACATGTGAACGTCTGCCTCTGTTTTCAAATGACACTCCAGTGGTAAACTAATTAGCGTCGTCTGTCAGGGGCGTCTGTAAGCGTCAGCTGCATGTGTCACATGTGAGGCCGGCTGGAGGGCTTAGGGCAGCGTATGTACCAATGTCTTCTGAGGAATAACATGGATCTGTAGCCCAGGCCCCACGGCTCACTGCATACAGCACATGAAGTAACAAGAGAGTTTAAACACCAACTGTCTTGATATCGTACCCTCACTACAGAAAGCTGGTGACAACATAGGCCATCGGAAAAATAAAACTCCGCTAATTATGTTGAAAAAGTGCTTCCTGTGAAGTTTTTATCATAACACAATTTGTAATTCTAATGTGCTTCTCATTGCGTGTGCCACAGGCCAAGGGAAAATCGATTGATCAGTAGATTTGACTCACACACACACACACACACACACATACACACACACAGACACATACACACACACACAGACACACACACACTCTCACACACACACACACAAACACTCACCTCAGTCTTCCTCCTCCCGGATAGCCGAGCAGCAGGGTTCTTCCTCCTCGGTGCCATTTTGCCATCTGGCAGACACCAAACCACTCTCGTCCTTCAGTTGGCATGGTAACGCCACACATGAGGGTCCTCACTGTTGTGGCTGTGAGCTCAATCAAACTGCTAAAAACTTTGACATATTTACCTTAACTTTTAAGAAGAAATTAGTACACGGAACATTACTATAACAAACCACCAAAGTTGAGTCTGAAAATAACACTCATTCCAGATACATATTACATACACTAACATGATTGTAGATTGTAGTTGTAGTTTGGGAGGTTGCTATGGGCTTTTCTGAAAAGACACCTGACTACGGGGTTGAGTTATCAGGATAAATACTCACCTCTGTGGTATTTACCTCGGGTATGGTTTAATTACACCTAAATGGTGCACCTACTGTGTATGCAACTGGAAGATCAACCAGCACCCAGTGGTGACCTTGTGGTGGTGACCTTGTAGTGACCTTGTTAAACAACAGGGAAGACCTTAGGAAAGGACAATGTGATGTGGGTTGGAACAGTAAAGAGTTAAAGATGTTATCTTACTGCTTGATCAATGAGAACAGTGACAGAAACATTTTAAGTTGTGAGTTGCACTATAAATAGCTCTCCACACCCATTACTTTAACTTCGGAAATTGTGTTTTTTTGTTCATTTTCGTCTTGCCTAAATATGTATTCTTCTTCACACCTAGGTTTTTACCATTATTCTTAGTTGTCTGTGAAGTTTTCTGGCGGGTCCTCCTCTGCAGCCATGAGAGAGGGGGAGGAATGTCTATGCTTTTCTGTATGCTAGAAGGCATGTGGTCTTTCCAGCTTGAAAAGAAACTGTGTGAAAAATCCTTCAATACTTTTATGGTGTGCAGTGATTAACCCGCAGCATATCTGAAGAAATAAAGATTAATCTGTGACCAATTCCACAACAACGAAAGCCAAGCGCTGGCGCTAGTTGTCGGTCTCAGTGAATGAAAGAAAAAAAAAGAGAATGCAATTAAAATCCATAGGGGTATGGGCCATACCGTATGGCTCTAACTAAATCTTTACATACTGGTAGAAGACAAGAAGACACAACTAAGTGTAATTTTATATGACAAGAAACTGTTTGGCTCACTTAGATGATGATACTAAATGAAAAACAATTTCACTCCACTCAGGACGGTAGATCAGTACAGTGATATTTCTCTGTGCCCCCTGGCTTGTATTTTATATGACGGACAGGTCTGTTGTTCTTTCCTATTTCCTCATTTCTATCTGACTCCATATATCAAGTTATGCTTCTATATTGTGGCAGTTTAATCAACTGTGTCTGAGAAAGTGATTTGTCCCGGAGAAACCCCCCTGTGAGCATTTTTGGACGTTTTCTGTGGGTTCCATATTGCAACCCCGGTCGAAATTGAATTAAAGTATGGCTGCCGTATCTTTTGAAGGACTGTTACGCTGTACACTACCACAGCAATTCTCTGGTTGTTAAATTATAAAGACACGCCTGGAATGCATCGATGACAAAGATATAATCTGTATTCATCCAGTTTAAAGTTTGTAGCGAACTGTGAAACATGGCGTCTTATGGAGCAGCATTACCGTGGCCTGTTGGAAAAAATCTCCTATCTACTGTCTCTCCTGTCTACTGTCGAAAAATCTAAAATAAAAATAATTACAAAAGTCCTTTATAAAACCGTGTGTGTTCGCCTTGGAGTGGGAAATGTTTTTTATTGATAGAGAGGGAGAGAGAGAGAGAGAGAGAAAGAGAGTAGACGTTATGTGTTTGTGCTGGCCATGGTTCTGAAATACCCACAGCCTGGATTCCTCTGCAGACCACGAACGGGCATGGCTTAAATTATGTTAGGTAAAATTACTGTCTTTCACCAAAAGCAAATAAATAAATAAATAAAATAAGTGAATTTCTCATGTCAACAGATTCTGCATATGATCTGACGTGCTTAGCCCGATCAATATATGCTGTTATGTAAACATCTGTGATATGTAAATGGATTATGTTTTTAGCCTTCGTGTTTGTGCACTCTTACATAAAAATAAGGTAAGACAGGGTTTTTGAACTACACTCATGTGGATGCTTTTTGAACGAATCAATAATAGCCGCAAGGCTAGTATAATTTATTTAATTTGCACCAGGGTAACAGATTTAACCTTCCATCAATTCTTATATTTTTTTATTATTTATTTCAGGTCACTTTTGTACTTTTGTATATTTTTAGGAAAAAAGTAAACCAGTGTGTGTAAGCTACATAGGCAGCCGCCAGGTGTACACTATATGCTAATTTATAGAAAGACCCGGATAAGAGTCCGCGCGCTCTGTTTTCAAAAATATTTCGTGCTGTTGTCCACAATGAATTTCGGATTTTTACCGAATAAAAAATAGGTGCATTGTGGGACCTCGGTAAATCATTGGTCCTGCAAGTATCTCGATGCAAATGTTTACTTAATTTGTGACACTGCTGTGCAAATTTGGTTTAACTCAATTTGCGTCGCAAGAAAGGGGCATTTGTTATGATAAAAGCCCACAATTCCCTAGACTGAATCCTCCCTGGTTATCGTGTTAATGACTGATATTTATACTGCTTGGTCCAAGCTGAGGAAACGATACCATAAATTCGACATTTACTTGTTTTCTACTAATTGCATTTCAAATTATCACTACGAGCTCGAAGGAAAAAGATGGTCACTACCTCGAAGCAATGGTAAGTTTAGTTGACCTCTATTTCAGGCCCCTGGAACGTTGTTTCCTCCAATTTAAATATGTTATCTAAGCAATGTATTAGTTAGCGTCCCTACGGCGACAGGTAGAATCAGCTCAAATTCAGTGCTAGATTACTTTTTAAGGCTTCTTCAAGATGTGACAAACGACTAGAACACAGTTTGGTGCCAGTAAAACTGCCTGTCTGAATGGCGCCTTAGAGCGATATGATTAGGAACATGTTAGGCTGCTGTCATTGATAGGAAGGCAACAAAGCTATAAAAAAAAGACACTTGGGGAAAGGGAAATTGAGCTGTCTTTGAGGGTAAACTAGCGCAGCTTTAAACAATTTATCTTAAAGAAAATATTTTTGAAGACAAGTGGCCTGTGTTGTGAATTGTGTTGAAATCAAAATATCCCCCGCATAGTGGAATTAGGATTACTGTGATAGTAAACTCTTCCCAATACATACAATGCATTATTTTAATTACAGTAAAAAATAAAACTGTTCTTTACTGTTACTGGTTTCAAGGTTAGGTTAGTATACCCAAAGTAAGGTTTCCTTTTCTGTATAATGCTCTTAGATAATTCAATCATGCATTTGTAGTTGTAAGGATTATCTTCTGCCTCTGTTTCATTCTTACTTGCTGTGGCTTACACTTGTAAAGATAAACCATTTAGACTTGGATTAGAGATTCACAGGGATTTAGGATTGTCACTTGTTGCATGTTGCACGGTGGAGTCTGTCTCTCAGTTATCTCCTCTCAGCCTTCGTCGCTCGCTTTCATCACCACACCATCATCTTCTCGCTTTCTCTTGGTGAGAAGCAACCAGCTCCTACCAAAGAAAGAAAGAAAGAAAGAGAGAGAAAAATAAAAGCATTACTTAAATATGAAGATTCCCAAATGCTTTAGCACATTAGTAAGATGAAAGAATGTGGAAGATTATCAAGCGATCGAGGACATGCTTTGGAGAAACAGCAAAGGATTAATTTTTTTTCCCGCTCTGTCAGCCCGGCACTTTGCCCTCTTGATCCTTGGCAGTGCTCAGGGAAGCAATTATCTTCCAGCAAGAGCTTGTCATTAAAAGTTTAGCACTCCTATAGGCAATTAGTTTGCTGTTTGTTTGGTGAGTGACCTCGTGCACACTCTCTATCTGCTCTCGTGACGAGCGTTAGAGCGTAGGGGGGGAAAAAACAACCTCAAACACATTTTGTCTGGAGCCTTGGTGTGAAAGGTCAGGACACCCACAGGGTGTTTGATCCGGTGGTTGGAGATGAGTGCTACAGTTCTAAGTGGCTGCTTCCTTCCTATGACTCCTGCGTCTAACGCCTTGCTCCGCTCCGCCACACCGGCCACCACGGCGGACAAACCCAGCCCGCCTGCGAGGGGCGCCTTCTCCTCCAGGGGTGAGGCGGACAAACCCAGCCCGCCTGCGAGGGGCGCCTTCTCCTCCAGGGGTGAGACTGACAAACCCAGCCCCCCTGCGAGGGGCGCCTTCTCCTCCAGCGGCGAGGAGAAGGAGAAGGTGAAGCTGCTCCGGTACTCCTCCATCTCTGCCTTAGTAGAGGACTTCTTTGGGGTAGAAAGAGGCCCCGATGTGTTTTCTGAGTGCAGACTGGGCTACATCGGTAAGGCTGGGCTGGGTTATGGAGGAGATGGGAGGAGAGTGGATCTTGCTCGAGTGTGTGTGTGTGTGTGTGTGTGTGTGTGTGTGTGTGTGTGTGTGTGTGTGTGTGTGTGTGTGTGTGTGTGTATGTCTCCTCTCCTGCTACAGTGTGTGTGGCACAGAAGTGTGATTTTATAAGCGGTTAAATGTTTCTCGTAGTACAGGTATGATAGATCCACAGTACAGATGTGTACCTGTAGCGATGATGGGTTCATAGTACAGGTGTCAGGTGTGTGCCTCTGTGATAGGTCCACAGTACAGGTGTGTACCTCTGTGATAGGTCCACAGTACAGGTGTGTACCTCTGCTGATGATGGGTTTACAGTACAGGTGTGTACTATGATAAGGTGTTTGTTTACCGGAGCGGTTTTCTTTTTAATACATGTAGTCGCTCAGGGACTTGTTAACATGGTTAGCAGTCCAAGCATGTCTAATGAAGAGGTTATGACGTGAAACAGGCACCTGCCCTACCGTGCCCCCCTACTGGCTCTGTGTGACTGACATATGGAGACCAGACGATCCTCCTGAGCTTAGCCCAGTGACCTTACAGTCAGCAGGCTCCCTCCCCCTCCCCCTCCCCCTCCTCAAGGCGTTTGTGGCCCACTTATTTAAACCCGGTCGTAACTCCCACTAGGGGAGCCAGAGGTCATGTCGGGTCAGAACATCACTGCGGTTCCATTAAGTCATCAAAACACACTTTCTTTTCCCATCTGTAACTACACTTTTATGGACCCGTTTTCTGTTGCCCGTCCTCGTCATAGGGCGTTCTCCTGGCAGAGTGGTGTGTCACAGCCGCGGCTGCCCCCGTGGTTTAGGTTAACCTGATAAACCTTTTAGAGCAGCTAGACAACAGCAGTGTGTTAGTTACAGTATCTAGGGCATCCTAATGTTGCTGTTCTGTGGAAAGTGTAAGTAGGTCAGGAAATGGACAGGAATGACTGAACAACATGGCTGGATTGTTTATTTTGTCCAGGTCATTGCTTATTCTCTGAGACTAGTAAACAAATTTTTTTTAGTATTTGACACCATAACATTTATTGATGGTTGCTAACGATTGTCTGATGAGTCAATATTTGGTTTAATTTAAGCTGTAGATATACTTAGCGTAACATTACATACAAAGCTTCTCCACATGAAACGACTACAGGTGAAATATTATGCATGTATATTGTGCAGTATTTGATCGATTAAACATGTGAGCTAGATCCTTGCTTTGAAAAAGAACATAATTAGTATTTCTTGTGTTGCAATTTCCCTTCAATAGCAAGCGTGCATGCAACAAGGCACGTGTGTGTCATCGATATTCCTTTGGGCCACCAATCTGGGATTCTTCTTCAAATATCCACATACTTTAACCCTGAATGTGTTTCCATGGCAACCAGCGAGAGCCCTATAAAGTTTCAAGTGGCCACCCCCCTTCTCTGTCTCTCTCTCTCTCTCTCTCTCTCTCTCTCTCTCTCTCTCTCTCTCTCTCTCTCTCTCTCTCACACACACACACATTCACTCACGCAAATTGTCTCTCTCTCGCTCTCTCTGTCCCTCTCTCTCACACACACACTCACACTCTCTCTTTCTTTCTCTGTCTTTCATGCACACACACACATGCACACAGACACATGCACACACACACAAACACACGCACGCACATACACACAGACACACGCTCACACACGCGCACACACATACACACTTGCTGTGGAGTGGCAGTTGGCTGTATAGTAGTTTGTGTTGGAAGCGTTGCAGCACAGAGTCCCTCAGCTATCTGTATGGTCCCAGGCCACAGTTCTGCGTGTCTCTGCACTCTTTTTCAGTGCTTCTACATTAGAACAGTCAGCCGGACATTGGTTCTGTGGTAACACACTTGCTGTTGTGTTTATAGAGTCCCTGTGCTGTACTCAGAAAGACTCCTCTAGGACTCATTCAGGTGTGTGTGTGTGTGTGTGTGTGTGTGTGTGTGTGTGTGTGTGTGTGTGTGTGTGTGTTCAGTTTTAATAGTGCTCTTAATTGGAAGTGGAATCCTGCTGACCTGAAGCGTCAGCATTTACACACACTTTGAAGTTCTAAGACTGTTGGCTAATGAAGAGTTCTGGTTGTTCAGCTCCGTACCGTGGTCCATAGGCTGTGAGTAACCTTTGGGTTGGTATTTAAGTAGGTCAGGTTTTGGCTCTCGTCACTGTGCTATCTCCACTGGCACTGGCTCTCTGTGTGCTGTTGGCTACAGTTTGCAGAGATGGTCTTTCTTCCCAGTTTTATTGAAATGTTCCTCATAGAATCAGTCTGACGAGTCAATGTGTTTTATTATGTGTCTCGATATGACATTTCCAAAAGTTTCTCGTTTTTTATTTTTATGGGACGGGTATGGACAATCCATGTGGCTGCCTTTTTCCCTGGAGAGAACAACGGCTGCTTGAGATGTGATAGGATTCTCTCCTCTGACTTCCTTTGTGGGAAAATAGGCCAGGCAGGCCAGAGGAGCAGCGAGGACAGACTCTTATCATCACGTTACCCCCTACTGTTCCCCCAGTCCTCCTTTTACATCAGCCTGGCCTTCGCACACGTCTGTTAGTCTTTCAGGCTGCGTCAGTCTGTAGGACCACAATAAAACATACTCGCACAACATTCACACAAAGATACACACACTCACACACTCAAATACACACACAAAGATACACACGCAAAGCTGTAATTTCAGAATGTCAACATAGTTCTGGGGCTTGTCCCCCACTCTTAGTGAGCGCTTTACCCCAGGTGATGGAGGGAAGTAATGGATGGATGGATGGATGGAGGGAGGGCTGGATGGTGGGTGGGTGGGGGGAGGGCATGAGGGAGGGAGGGCTGAAGGGAGGGAGGAAGGGAGGGCTGGATGGGTGGATGGATGAATGGAGGGATGGATAGATGAAGGCTAGTCCCTCTCTGCCTCTGAGGAGCATCAGCCGGATGTTAGAGCGTTGTTTTACACGGTCTGAGTTACTGAACGTGGAACAATGTTGTACCCATTGTGGGGGGCTTAATAGACAAACGGACTACAGTGAAAGATGACTTCACCTTTTAGCCTGTGTGCGTGTGCATGAACAATGTTTTACCCACTGTGGGGGGGCTTAATAGACAAACGGACCACAGTGAAAGATGACTTCACATTTTAGCTTGTGTGCGTGTGCATGTGCGTGGATGCGTACGTACGCGTGTGTGTGTTACAGAAGCGATATTTTATGTTATATCTATAACTACGGGCTACAGCTGTGTGATGGTCTTAAGGTAGGTATTAATGCTAAGACTGTGAACCCCCAGCTGTGCGGAGCATGGGACTGAACTCCATTAAACAGAGCCTGCAGGGGTCTCTAGCTCCTCCCTTCAATGGGAACACAGGGCAGCCAATCAATGGCCAATTAGAGCTAGCCATTCCTTCAGTGTGTGGGGATTACTGCCTGTTGGCCTGTCAGCCTGTTCACTCGCTCACCTTGTTAGTGGATGTTGATACAGAGGGTCAGTGCTACATCACATTTAATGTCCCCCAGGTGTTCATTCCGTACCTGTAAGCCCGGCTGTCGTTGGCTCCTGACCCGTTCAGAGGCGGTTCCTCTGGGTCCTGTTTTAACTGTAGCCTGGGGGGCTGCAGAGGGAGAGGCTGACACCGGGATGAATATAACCGCTACGGCTACCACTAATGATCCGACCACACAGGAGCTGTCCAAATGACGAGGCTGCAACTAGAAACCAACTCAGGCCGGACTGTTCTATATGTAGGCCAAACTGGTCTAGATGTATCAATGTAGGCCGAACTAGTCTAGATGTGGGCCAAACTAGTCTACATGTATGGATGTAGGCCGAACTAGTCTAGATGTGGGCCAAACTAGTCTACATGTATGGATGTCGGCCAGTCTATTTATCTTATTGGCCCCCTTTCTTTCACGGTGTCATTTGCATATGCTGGTGTTCTTTTAGAGTATGATGGATTGCTGTGATTGCTGGTCTGGTTTTATGATTTGACAAACCTGTACTAAACATAGTTCACTCTGCAGCAGGGTATGAACCATGTGTTTTGATAGCGACTGCGGTGGATGAAATGTGCTTCTGCTCAAATGGATCCATACTGTCTCTGCAGATGGGGGAACAAAAGCTCAAGCGATTATGATAGAAATATTGTGTGTGTGTGTGTGTGTGTGTGTGTGTGTGCGTGTGTGCGTGTGTGTGTGGGTGTGGTAAGTCTTCCATGAGATCCAGACTGCAGCCCAGATGGGTGTTGATGAAACACACATGGTTCAATACAAACACACTGCCCCCCCACACACACACACTCACACACACGTGGGCCAACCCAACACAAAGCTGCCACACACTCACATGTTCAGTAGAAACACACACAAATCTTTCACAATCTGTTCCGAGAAATAAGTACACACACAGACACACGCACACACACACACACACACACACACACACACACAGAGAGCATCTCCACATTTCCAACCTCCTCCCTGTGTCTCTGTTTGTCTAGTGGAGAAATGCATGAGCTCCATGCAGACGGGCACCCAGATGGTGAAGCTCCGTGGAGGCTCCAAGGGGCTGGTGCGCTTCTTCTACCTCGACCAGCACAAGTCCTGCATCCGCTGGAGGCCCTCCCGCAAGAACGAGAAGGCCAAGAGTGAGTAGCTCCCTGCTGCTGTTTCAGTCTTAATCATGCTGATCCATGCCATGCCATGCCATGCCAGGTGAATCCTATCCCAGTTTAAACCGGGACAGCTGCTGCCTCGTTTTTGGGTTGTTGCTGTAGAGTCGCTGAATTATACAGCACTGAAGCCAGTGCTGGGGTCACACAAGGTCATCGTTAGGGTCATAGAGTACTAGACTAGTTCAGACACAGTGATGCTAGGGTCATCGTTAAGGTCATAGAGTTCTAGACTTCTTTAGACAGATATAGTGGTGGTAAGGTCAGCGTTAGGGTCACACAAGGTCATCATTAGGGTCAGAGTACTAGAGTGCTTTAGACAGATCTAGTGATGCTAAGGTCTGGTCAAACATTGGCTGATCAATCTAAACAAAATACTGTATTGCGTTTAAGAAACTGTCCTGATATTTAGATAAAATTGAACATTAAGGTTACCTCTCGTCAATATTTCTTGGTTTGAACAAATCTGTCTGCCAGCCCTGTTCTGCAGTCATCTCAGACATTCAGAGTAGAGTTTGATTGGTTGTAATTAGACAAATCAGATGTTTTCAGGAGCTTCCTGAGTTGTTTGTGTGTTGATCCAAAATGGAGTCTGTCTCTTGGGGGCTTAGGGGGGCTTAGGGGGGCTCAGTTTCCTGTGCCCCCCTCCCACCCTTAAAGCCTTGGTCCTGTGCCACCACAGGACTGGGTAAGCTTCTTAAGGGGCCTCAATTATTAATCAACATTAAGCTGCTCAGCCAGTGTTGCCGAGTTACACACATTAGGATGAACACAAACCAAAGAAGGTGCCATCTGAGGAATGGTTTCTTGCAAAAAGCTATTTTAAAATTAATATTTCATTTCACACTTTCTTTTAACACTTTTTCATGTGGCTTTTTTTTTATGCTGGACGTGAGTTTGTTTGTTTCTTTACAAGCCTCTATTCTGCCTTTTGTTGGTCTGGAGGCATGGTGTATTATTTCTGCCCCCTTCATATCTTTACTTAATCCTTTTTTCAATCTTTATAATATAAAGTAAAATATATCTATTTTAATGCTAACCTGGAGAATTCTTCGATGGAGAGCGTTCTAGTTATCGTAGTACTGGCCCAAAGGGAGGAATGAAAGGAGGGAGGGAGAAAGAGAGGGATGGAACGAAGGCAGGAAGGAGGGAGGCAGAAGGAGAGAGAGAGAGAGAGCAGTCTGTATAATGACTCTAATTAATGACACTGTGTGTGAGTTTATGTGCATGTTTAATGCCATATGGAGATGTGACATTCCTGTTGCGACTGCTTGATTGCCCCTCTAGTCATCTGAGACGTCAGCTTATGGACGAGACATATGCAGCGAATACAGAAATGGATTTGATCGCTGAGAGTGAGTGCTTCTCCAAAACAGATCCAGGATCCAGGTCTTGAAGTGAAGCTTATTCAATTCTCTGTTCACAATTAAAAATAGAAAAAAAGAGAAAGGGGGACCAGGCAGAGTGTCTAAAGGGAGGTTGGTTTCCCTGTGTGTAAATCCCAGTCATAAAGAGACGTCTGCGTGCCTCATTAAACCTGAGCCTCTGGTGAAGACTTCAGTGTGCTCAGACGAACACATTAGCTGTCATTGTCTCCACCTCGCTACACCAAACGGTGGAAAAGGCTCCTTCTGTGGAATGTCACAAACCATGTATTAGTATTATGCAAATGTAAGTTTCAGTCTGTCAAGCCGGTGAATGCTGTAAAAATCCATTCTTGTTATATTCCTTTGCATCGTTTATTTTAACAGATAGACCTAAGTGGGTCCTCAAAGGAATATCCACGCTCTTATTTTGACCTGTGCTCGTCTGTCTTACTCTATCTCGTTACCTCTCTCTCTCTCTCTCTCTTCTTTCTCCCCCTCTCCACCTTTTCTCTCTCTCTTAACCTCCTCTCTCGCTAAACCTCTCTCCACCTATCTCTCCATTTTCACCCCCTGCTCTCTCCATGCTCTCTCTCCCCTTCTCCACCTTCTTTCTCCATCTTCACCCCCTTCATTCCCCCTCCTCTCTCTCTCTCTCTTCTCCTCTCT